>JAQOOD010000005.1:7497659-7704237 GCA_029633175.1 Citrus glauca
TGATTACAATATCCTTTAACTTTATTAAATTGACTCAAGTGTTTCATAAAGAAAGAAATATAAATTAAGGAAATGTAATAATATGTGCATTTAAAAACAATCAACATTAAAAATATTTTAATATTGTTCAATCTATTAAAAATATTTTATTATATAAAAATATTTTTATAATAAATGGAAACATAATATTAAAACAAATAATTTAAAATTTTAAACTATTTTGAATATTATATAAAATAATTTTAGTATTGTTAATACATGAGACATATTTTATTAATTGTAAAATCTATTTAACAAATATTTATTTAAAATATTTGTAATAAATGCAATTATATTATTAAAATAAATGTAATAATTAATATTTAAAAATTACTTTTAATATTAAAATATTCTAAAATTATTGGTCTATTAGATTAAACTAGTTATTTATTGTATTTATTAAAAATTTTGAAGTTATATTTTTAGATACTATATTTAAAGGGTGTTATAGTGAAAAATAGGTCTCGCTATCTATTATTAAAAATTTAAGGGTCTCCATAAATATTTTCCCAAATCTTGGGAATATAATTGTCTTTTTTTTCCTTAGAAAAAGGATACCTAAACCCCAAAAGTTTGAAAAATGGCCATGCATAACCCCAAATTTTTAATAAGGGACACCAAGACCCCCTTTGACTAGAATACCCTTTGGTTCTATTAACTCAAAAAAATTGACACTAATGTTTTGTAATAAATAGAAATATAATATTAAAATAAACGTAAAAATATATAAGTTTTAAAATAATGTCAATATCTAAAAAAATATTTTAGTACTTCACGATCTTATATTATATTAAATAAAATTTATGATAAATGAAGGCCTAATAGTAAAATAAATACATAGAAAATTAAATTATTTTCAATATTATATAAAATAATTTTAATATTATTATTACATGGATATATTTTTTAATTGTAAAACCTATTTAACCCAAAGATTTATTTAAAAAATATTTATAATAAGTACAGATATATTATTAAAATAAATGTAATAATTTACATTTTAAAAGTTATTATATATTAAAAAATATTCTAATATTTTTAGTCTATTAGGCAAATTAAATTATTTAAATTATATTTGTATTTATTAAAAAGTTTAAAGTCAAAATTTTCAATTATTATTTAGAAAAAGGTATTATAGTTAAAAGGTCTTAGTGCGCCTTATTGAATACTTAGAGAGGATTAAATGATCATTTTTTTAAATTTTAGGGATGTAGGTTTCTTTATCGCATTTTGCTTTATTGTAAAATGAAAACACACCACTATTCAACAAGTGAATAAATACAAATGGTGGGCTGGAATGTTATCCACCCTAAGTACAACTTCAGATTGCTCCAAGGCTAGTCTAGCTAAATGGTGAGCTATTACATCACTGGCTCTTGGAAAATATTGAATTGATATTTGTTGTTGCCTCTTAATACAAGTTTGCAAATCAGATATGACCCAATAAAGTTCAGTTCTTGTGCTTTTTTTGTTCAAAACCAGATCTATAACCTCCTGTGAATAAGTTTCTATGATTAATGGCTAATATCCCAACTTTTTTGCAATTTCAACACCAAGTCTTGCAGTTTCTGCTTCGGCATAGGCTACCTCCTGCTGGAAACAAGAAGGTTGCATAGCTGCTGCTATTACTTTGCCTCTAGAATCTTTAATCACAGCCCCCAGACTAACTCTTCTCTGCTCAACCACAACTAATGCATCCACATTAACTTTGAAACAACTTGTTGGTGGGGATTGCCATTTGGAAGTTGCATTAGATTTTTTCTCTAGAGCTGTCTGCAGTTGAGGCAACTGAATCTTTTTATATGAATGAACCACTTCATTTGCTTTGGAAGCTGATAATTGAGAATCTTCCTTCTTATTTTCAAAGATAAAAAGATTCCTTGCATGCCAAATTGTCCAATAGGTAGCAACTATCAACTCCATATCTAACGTACTCCTTTTACCTTCTATCTCTTGAAAAAAACCAAGCATATCTCTCCATCCAGGAGCCTGACAGGATCTTCAAAAGGGGTCAACCTCCAAACGTTTTTGGACACTTTGCAGCTAACAAGTGTATGGTAAATGGACTCCTCTGTTCTTCTACATTTATGACACCATGGGCTTGAGAGGATTTTCTTCTTCCAAAGGTTTTGAGCCGTAGGTAACAAATTCCTTGTTGCTCTCCACATGAATATCTTTAGTTTTGCTAGAAGTTCTAGAGACCAAATTGCCTTCCAAGGAGATTGTTGATTGTGTGAGTTGTTGGCTTGGTCTAGAAATTTAAACTTTAAAGCCACTTGGTAGTTGCTTTTTACTGAATAAACTCCTTTCTTGTCAAAATGCTATATAGCCTGATCTAAACTTGGCTGCCTTGGGAGGAGAATCTTCATAATTTGATCTGCATCTTCCTTTAAGAAACATTGCAGAATCACCTCTTTCTTCCATGTATGATTGTCATCTATCAGCTCAGACACTGTGGATTCCAGTGGCAGCTTTGGTGGTGAGAAAGGCTTAAAAGTGGTAGGTCTTGGCAACCAACAATCTTGATAAATCTGCACTCTTTGTCCATCTCCAATCCTTCATCTTAGGCCCTTTTGAATTACATGCTTTCCGCACAAAATGCTCCTCCAAATATAAGAAGGTTTTAATCCTATTTTGGCATGCAAAAAATCTGAGTTCTTGAAATATCTAGCCTGCAGAACCTTCGTAACTAAAGAATCAGGACATTAGATCACTCTCCAGCCTTTAGCAATCATTGCTTGATTAAAAATGGATAGGTCTTGGAAACCTAGCCCCCTCTACATTTAGCCTGACACATTCTCTCTCATTTAGTCTAGTGAATTGACCTCTTAATCTGACTTTTAGTTCCACCAAAATCCAACTACAGCTTTCTGTAAATCCTCACACAATCCTAATGGAAGTTTGAAAACGCTCATAGCATAGGTAGGCATTGCCTGAGCTATTGCTTTGATAAGGGCCTCTTTCCCTCCACTTGAAAAAAACTTTGACTGCCAAGTAGATATTTTGCTTATGATTCTAAGCTTTATGTCTTGGAGAAGGCTTATCTTAGTTTTACCCACCATTGAAGGCAACCCTAAATATTTCTCATATCTTGAGAGAGCTTGAAGTTGGAACAGATTCTTTATTGCATAAATATGCTCGGCTTTGTTTTCCCACTAAAGAACATAGATGACTTCTCAAAATTGAAAATTTGACCTGAAGCTGCCGTATAACAATAAAAAATTCCTTTTAAGTTGGAGCAATCTTCAGTTGTTGCCCTTGTGATGATCAAGCTGTCGTCTGCAAAGAGAAGGTGAGTAATGGACAACTCTTTGTTGAACCTCAGACCTTGAATCAACTGCATTTTTTCTGCTTGGATGAGCATGTTTGAAAGAACTTCTGCACACAAGATAAACAAATAAGGGGACAACGGACAACCTTGTCTTAAACCTCTTTGTGGTTGGATCAAGCCTTTAGCAACTCCATTTATCAGCATTGAGAAGGATGATTTAGAGATGCATTTCATAATCAATTCTACCCATTTATAAGAAAACCCCAATCTTTCTATAGTGCATTTAAAAAAGTTCCACTCCACCTTATCATAAGCCTTACTAAAATCTAATTTCAAAGCTACAAGCCCATTCTTTTTTCCTTTACTATGTCTTATTTTATGAAGACATTCATACCCTATAATTATATTGTCTGTGATAAGCCTATTAGGGATAAAGGCACTTTGAGTGGGAGAGATTACAAGATGTAAAACCTGTTTTAATCTATAAGCAATTGTTTTGCAATAATTCTATAAATTACATCGCACAAGCTAATAGGTCGATAATCCATAACTCTCATAAGTTTAGCAATCTTTGGAATTAGAGCTATATAAGTATGGTTTAAATGAGCTATGTTACCTTCTTCATTGAGGATGTGAAGGCACGTTGTTAATACTCCCTTGCTCACTGATTTCCAGTGCTTTTGGAAAAAGACAGACGGTAAACCATCTGGACCCAGAGTTTTTGTTGAATGCATCTGGTTCAAAGCTGTTACAATCTCCTCCTCTGAAACAGGCTGGTTCAGCTGATCATTGATCTCTATATTCACCTTGATTTGCATGTTTTTTAGGGCAGCTTCCAACTGATTCTGTGAGGGGTGTGTTGTCGTAAATAGCTTGTCAAAATAATCACAAAATAGCCTCTCAACTTCATCAACTTTTTCTCTCCACTTCTGGTTCTCATCGTAAATTCCCTTTATGGTATTTTTCCTCCTCATAGCCGAGGCTTTGGAGTGGAAAATTTTTGTATTCTTGTCCCCTTCCTTGAGCCATACAGCCCTAGATCTTTGTCTCTAATAAATTTCCTCTTTAATCAGCATCTCATCAATTTGTCTCCCAATAAGCTTTATGTGCTCACCCCTAGAATAGTGTCAATTTCTTTCTCTAATAATCTTCAATTCATTCGTCAAACCTTCTAGTTTCCTTTTTCTGCCTCCAAATTCCACCTTGCTTCATCTTACCAATTTTGCCGTTGAGTCATTTGCCTTCTTTTTAAACAAAGCAACATGATTCCCAAGACTTTAGTTATTGTCATCAACCCACTCTTACGTTTCTATCTCTTACATCTTTCATACAGGCTCTACATATCCTCATAATGGATCATTGTGAACAATCTTCTTTTATGCTCAACTCCTCTTCCTTTTTCCTCCACTTCCAAAATAATCGGATTATGGTCAGATGTCCAAGTTTCTAAATGTAATGCGGCATGTTCCTAAAAAATGGTTCTCCACTTCCGAAAACACAAAAATCTATCCAATATTTTTCCATTAAATGAGGGCCAAATCTCCTGTTTGACTAAGTGAAGGGATGACCTATACAACCCAAATCACTCAATCCACAATCCTTGAGAGCTTGTCTAAAATCATTAACAGCTGACACACATATGTTATTTCTCTCTATTTTCTCATTTACAAGCAAGATTTCGTTAAAATCGCCAAAACATAGCCACGGCAGTGAGGATAAATCCGCTAACCTACGCAACAATATCGAGGTATTGTGTTTTTGCTCTGCCTCTGGATGCCCATAAACACCCGTACATCTCCAATAACTGCCATTTTCAAAATTTACTACAACATCTATATGATGCTTACTCAAAGATTTAACCTCTACTACTACCTCCGAACTCCATAATAGAGCTAGGCCACCTCCAAGACCACTCCTATCTACTGGAAAACAATTATCAAACATTAACTCTTTACCTTTTCTTTGCATTTGCTTAGGCTCCAGCTTAGTCTTACACAGAAACAGTATCTGAGGCCTTTGCATTTGGAGAACTTTTTTTGTTTCTCGTAACACTTGTTGGTTCCCCAACCCACGAACGTTCCAGCTCATGATCCTCATTGATGTTGGCGGGGCTAGTGACCAGCTTTCGCCGATGAATTTTGCGACACTATTGTTTCCAGTTCCATCTCTCTATGACTCTGCACTTCATGCTTCAGCTTTTCTTTTGAGCTCCGAGAAACTGTGAGAATTGAAAAGGTTTGGCTACTGACTGTCCTTTTCTTTTCATTTGGGCTTTTGCTTATACAATTCATTTCTTGCCCTTTTTATTGCTCCTTGCCCGTCAGTGCAGTTTAGAGTATTCTGAAGTTTTCTAGCATGTAATTTCCACTTTTGCTTTTTTGGTTTTTTTTTTCAGCTACATTCGGCCCATTTATATCCTTTGTGTCATATGCAATTTGGACTATTTATAAGACTTTTTCTATTTAGAGGTCCATCTCTTGTCCCTCGGTAGTTGTAGCCTCGTTTTCCTTCTCTTTTTTTCTCCTTTTGCATTGCTCTAATTTTAGTATCCCGCGTAATTACCTTTTGGTTTCCCGCGTCATTTTTCTGTTTCCCAAGTGCTGTATCATATTCAACTATCCCATACTGTTCTTGATCTCTGTTTTTTTTACACTTCTGTAACACCTACTCCTTGGCTTTATTGAAAACCCGGCCCTTTTTCAATGTGGATCTGATTTGACCCTTCTCCCCCACCCGGTTTATTGCTTTTGCTAAGAGCTAATAGAGATGAAACTTTCTTATTTACTTCCTTAACTGGAACTTCATTTCCTTTTTTTCTAGCCTCTGACGACCAATCCTCCTTCATATTTTTCATCTTTTTCTTATCAGCTAGCGTAGGAGCTTTTAACAATGGCACATACTATATTTCCTTCCTTGATTGGTTTTTGTACTTTGCACAAACTCTGTATTGATGGCCAATACAACCACACACAAAATAGAAGTCTAGTAGTCTCTCATACCTCACCAGCATTGGAACTGGTTTTTCCCCTTCATCCTCCTACTCTAACTCCAACATTTGGATAAATGACTTTGTGACATCTATAAATATTCACAGTCTAATGTACTTGCCAAAACAATCCCCATTATTGTCTGTTCCAACTTCCTCTACTTGGCCGATTGCTTTTCCTAGCTCTAAGCGCGGCAAAGTTTGTTTATCCAATTTCTGGGCTCGGCTTTATAAGCTGCCCAGTGTGTACACTAGGAGGATAGCGTCATGACTGTAGAGAGAGAATTGAGGCGTCTTTTGGAATCTGTTCGGTGTTAAGTTATTAACAGTCTTGTAATCTTGGATGGGGAAACCAATGAGGCAATGGATTTGTTTCTTGGATGGAAGTAAGTCACTTGGTAGTTGAAACATTAAAATCTTTTGCGTGTTCATCTTCTTTGTTTGATCTGTTTCTTTAATTCTTTGTTTCAATTAGGATTTCTGTGTCTTCAGTTGATTCTTGCTAGTGTAATTTTGGTCTTGGGGTGCTAAGCTTGTGAATGTCGGATTGAAACCCAACAATCATATACGTTTTCTGGCAAGCACGCATTAGCATGTATATCATATTCTACTATCTAAATCTAAATTAGCAATCTCAGTTTTGTTAATGGGGCACCTTCAAGGGTGATTTAAATGTCAGTTCACTTGTGGTTGCTTTTGATTTCAAATTTTGTCACTACTTAGATTTTAGTTAGCAATTGGCGTCACAGATACTCTGTTTTGTACTTTAAACATATCTACTAGGCCTATCATCACTAGATTATCAAGTAATAATATTATTAAAGCAATTACATTCCAAATTTTGGAAATATCGGCGGAAACCTTTGTACAAGAGTATGGAGATGGCAAAGAATTATATTATAATGAAACTTTAATAAATTTAAAATGTTCTAGTTTCAGAAGACATCTAGGACTAACTTCTCTTACTGTTTCATTCCCATTCTCTACCTTTATTTATTTTTCGTTTGCTTCATTTCTAAATTAATTGGCCCTGGAACTTTGGCTTTTCAGCAGAGCACTTTAGAAAGTTGAAAATGATCCTCTTAGGCACTATAAGGTAGAGTTTATTTATTTATTTTATTTTATTAATGCTATCATTTTAAGAATGTCCATATTACAATCTTATCGTCATGATTTTATTTTCATTTTATTTTGAGACAAAAGGACTGTTTTTGAATCCTCGTTAGCAAATGTACATTTCTTTCGTTTTTGGATTGGAAAAAACAGAAAATAAAATATTTAAACAAGATTATGGGACAGTAGCATCTTGTTCTTTTCTTGGGCAAAGTCTTTGTTTTCCCTAGCTTTTGTTAAGTTGCTATCTCAAACTTCCTCGATTTACCTCCTCCTTTTCTTGAACCAAGATATTTGCCTTCACTCACAAGTAAAGTTTAAATGCTATTTCCTCCCTTTTCTCTTAACTCGTGTTTTCTTATGCAATCATTTTCAATTCTACTAACACCATCCATTTATGATTTATCGATACCCAGTTTGAATAAAATTCTACAATTAAAATTTTCTGCCTCTTCCATCTAATTGTTTTGATTGTTATGCTTTCAGTCACAATAAGATATCAGCGAGATATTAAAGTCTTTGCTTATTCAAAGGATCAATAACAGGTATTTTACTATTTGAATTCTTCCTAAAATAATTTCATTTTATTTATTTTTATCTCATGAATGTTAGATCCTCTTTAGGTCCATGATTAATATATAGTGTGCGAGCGTATGCTCTTCCGCCTCTACCAAATCACATTTGACCATTAGGTTGTCGAACTCTGCTATATAATCTTCCACAAATTCCTTTTGCTTGAAGTTGTGGAACTTAAGGTAGATATCTTGCTTGTGGTTATAGGGCAAAAACTTTCTCTTAAGCTCTTTTTTTTTTTTTTATTTCCTCCCAAGTAACAATTTTCCTCTGTCCCTCTCGTTCCCTTTGTCTCTTAAGATTTTCCAACCACAAAGAAGCATACTTTTTAAGTTTAATGGCAATGAGTTTCACTCTACGATCTTCAAGCACATCTCTGTATTCAAAAATGTGTTCAACAGTATTAAGCCAATCAACAAACTCTTTTGGTTGCATTCTTCCTTTAAATTCAGGAATTTCGACTTTGAAGTCGAAAGGCTGATAAGAATCACGATGCCTATGAATTTGAGAACGAGAAGAAAATTCACTATTGGAGCTTTGTTCCTGATGGAAGGGATTATAATCTACCCCATCATTGATTGAGCCTTCTTCTTCCGAACTAACATTAGGAGCAACTTCTCAAGTTCCTTCAAGGTGTTGTAATCGTTGCTGAAGCTATTCTACTTGTCTTCTCAAATCATCCCTTTCTATATCACCCAAGTCCCTCTCACGAATAGGAGGCTCTGTAACTCTTGAATTACACCAACGTCATTGAGCCATAATTGTCAGAACCCAAAACTTTGATATCAAATTTGACACCGGATACAATATGAGAAAGCACAATGTCACACACCCAAGAAATCACAAGCTCACCACCACAACAAACAACAAAAGAATATAGACAAAAATTCACCACCTAAAGTTGTTAAGCTAAGGATACAGAACTTAAAACACTCACCACTCAATGGAATCCACCAAAGAGATACAGAGTTTGATAATAGCTTTCATTCAATTTCCAAAATTAATCTTTCTTTTGCTTACAACTACATAATCTTAAATAACTTTCTTGAAACAATCCTCCAAGCATAGATATACTACAAAGAAACCTTTCAAATGTATTGACTTCAAAGACCAACATTAAAGCTAGACATTAATTAAACATTGGTATGCTTAAAGCACAGCAAAGAGCATTAAAAAAATTCAAGTCCAGAAATATTCTTCTTGACTCAAAACTGAACAGCCTGCACTTAACTGATCATAACTTACTGTAAAAAGCTCCAAATTTAGATTAGTAAAATTCATTGGAAAGCTAATAGAAATATCTTTCCAATGATGTATGGCTCGAAAATTAATTCGATCTCATGCAGTACAGTTTAATTTCCAAGATGTCCCTTCTGCACAAAAATTCTGCTCACTTGATGAATGTAAGAACTTGAACTGCAATTGGTATAGCTTGAATACCAAATATTTCAAACACCCCTGTGTTAGTTACAAAGCGCGGCAAAGTTTGTTTATGCGGTTTCTGTTTTGTACTTAAAACATAGATGTAATCATCACTAGATTAACAAATAATTAAAGCAATCACCTTTCAATTTTTGGAAATGTCGGCGGAAATCTTTGTATGAATTGTGATAAATATTATATTATCATGAAACTTTCACTACTACAAAAATGTAAAACAATGACCCATATGTTATGACGGTTTATTTAAAAAACCGTCATTAAAAATATTTAATGACGGTTCTTAGAAAAACTGTCATAATAGCTAACATTTATAATGACGGTTCTATAATAGAACCGTCATTATAAATTATGTTATAATATATTTTTATTTTTAATGACGGTTATTTATAAAAACGGTCATTAAAAATTATAATTTATAATGACGGTTTTGATATGTAACGGTCATTAAATAAGTATTACTTTTATGACGGTTTTTAAATAAAATTATTATTAAAAATATAATTATATATATATATATATTATCATTAACTATAAAATTTTACTTTTAATGACGATTTTGAAATAAAACCGTCATTAAAAATATTATGACTTTTTAATGAAAAACCGTCATCGAAGAATCGTTTTGAATATATTTCGTGACCGTTTTATAATAACCGTATGTTATTTGCCTTAAAAAATTTAAAAAAAAAAGCCGATAAAACGAATAAAGGTAACGCGCAATCCCTAGCCACTCATATTCCCTATCTTCTTCTTCAATTTTCACGAATTACGATCAACGACTCACTCAGTCACACACAACAGCCCTAACCCTACCTAAGCTATCAAACGCCAATGCCGCTGCCGCTGTCAAATCGATTCAAGTGCTCCGGCGCTGAGTCTAGCCGTCCTTGAGCCGATTTGCTTCCTTTCTCTGCCGCCGCTGTCAATATCTGCCATTCTTGAGCCGATTCACTTCCGCAAACAGCTGCTGTCATCTCTGCCGACATTGCCTCTGTGTTCGTTCAGTTATGGCTTCTGTTTCTTCTTCATCGCCGTCGTCTTCGTGTTTCACTTCTGCCCATTTTGCCATTCCACGTGTCTCTTCATTTCCTTCTCATACGCCCAACAAACTCTCATTTTCCTCTCATTTTCACGCCAAAAACGCTACCTTTAAGGCTCCAAACAGGTCTCTTTCACTTAAGATTCTCTGTGTACGTGAAGCCAGAGGTAAAGTTTTAATTTTTTTGATCATTTTTAATGGGTTTTTTCTCGTTTGATTTGATTGGTTTTACTCTTTATATTTTTTTTGGGCACTGTATTTCTTTTTTTGGGATTTGTGCTTATGTAACTCCTGTTTGGTTGGTTAGAAAGATGAATGAGGAAAAAGTAGAAGAAATAGTTTCAGAAATGGATTTGCTTGACAGAACCCATTTTCCATTATCTGTTGTTTAGTCCTGGGAATATCAAAAGATTCTGGCTGAAATGACATGTAGAATGCTTTCGATTCTAGCTGAAATGACTTGGAGAATGCTTTCGTCCAGTTTTATCTTGTGGATCAAAGTGTGAATTTTGGCTTTTATATTTTGGATTTTTATCGCTGAAAATTTAGGTAATTGACTTGATCCTACTATTTTTAGCTTTGAAAAGTGATATCTTAAAGATTTCGCCTTGATGAGGTCATAAAGCTTCTGTTTATGTGCTTGGGCGCTGGGATCTGAAACTTGTTTTCATTTTGATTTATCAGTGTCGTACATTTGTTCATTGTAAACTAGAAAAGCTTGTTAATGGTTGATGTTTCTGGGGTTTTAACATCTTGAGGGTGTAATGCCTACTCCTCTAGTTTGCAAGCATAGATATTTGCATTGTAGGTTGAGTGAAATCCTCAGAGTAGGATCTTGATCATGGTAGTTTCATGGGATATATGGAAAATGAATCTTATATAACTGTGGCATTGCCATTGTTTCGTTGATCGGCTTGTTAAACATGGAAAAAATTGCAATTATTGTATTGCTCTTTTGAAGGCATAGATGGATTAGATTTTCTAGTTAAATTTTAAAGATAAAATTTAGATAAAACTGGTGGATGGATGAAAATTGAAAAGATTTTACCATATGTAATTTTGGAGTTAAATCTATTCAAATTCATGTATAAATTTACAGGTGTCAGATATTTGCCTAATTATCATGTGTGTGTTAAATTCATTTTGGGTGAATTTTTATACTATTTAATCAACTTCAAAGTTACATGAGTTTGGCCAATTATCACATAATCTCTTCTTTGACTATTTGATTAGATTTTTGTTCTTGTGTGGCTTAATTAATTTCGAAATCTTCTTACTTATAAAGCATTAATATCTTTTTCAATTAAATTCTCTAAATTTTCCTGGCTGCCATATGAACAACTCTAATTTTTTTCCTTAAATAAAGTTTGAGTTCTAATTAATACTTTAATTTAATAGATTATAATTTAAATCTTGCAGCGGATTATAATTTCTGGTGCTAATGGTATTTTTTTAATTTAATCCATTGTTTTGTTCTTCAGGCTATTGATCCTAAGACTTGCATGGTTTTGTTCAAAATGCTAAATTGGGTTGTATTCCAGTGGCTGTATTTTGACGGGAAAGAAGTCTGTAGTGCTACACTTCTTTTTTATTTTTTTATTTATTTTATTGTCATTATTATTTAGCTTAACGGCAACCCAATTTTCTCCCTACCCTTGTGAGTGTGGTCAAACCCCAAACAAATGAAGAAGTTTTCTGGTTTTATGTCTTAAATAGAGTGCCTGTAAATATAAAATTGGGATTGAGCTAATGAGTGAAAATGGTGATACTTGAATTTTTTGAGGATCTGCTTTTTTTTCTTTACTTTAAAAGCTAATTTGTTTAGCTTTACCTTTGATTTGAATTTTTTGTTTCTGTTCTTTGCAGCCAACCAATGAAAATGGTGATAATCGGGCTCCAATAAATATTGATTTAATAGGAACCACATTGGTAAGCCTAGTTGCAAGACAAGAACTACTTTGCAAAGCATGCTATGTGTATAATTCTGAGCGTTAGGGATTCAGTTTCGGAAGGGCGAGCTTGCTCGCTGGGTATAAATGTTCCAAGTGCCAATCAGCACAAAATGTAGTCTCCATTTCCTTTTAATTTAAGAATTTGTGCAGTACATTTTTTGACTGTTAGGAGTTAGTTTGATCAAGGTTATTTAAGTACTAAACTGTTATAATTGAGCTTGTATATGTAAATGACAATTATATCAATGTGTAATGTAAATTGAAATCTGCCGATGTGGCTTCAATTGTACAGTTTAGAATGTGAAAACAACTATCTAAATTTTAATTTAAAAAAACAATTGAAGTATAGTAATTTTAAATTTTTATTTTTTTTACTCGTGCAAAAGATGACGGTTCTTATATAAGAACAGTCATCAAAGAGCGATATAAGATGACTGTTATGATACAAAACCGTCATTAAAAATTGATATTTAATGACGATTTTTTTTTTTAAAATCGTCATTAAAAATATATATTTAATGACGGTTATTAAACAAATCGTCATTAAAAGTATATCATTTTAAAAATCGTCATTAAATATCAATTTTTAATGACGGTTATTAAACAAATCGTCATTAAAAGTATATATTTAATGACGGTTGGCAGTAAAAAACCGTCATTAAAACTTATGTACCTATAACATATAATGACGGTTTTTAATAGAATAACTGTCATAATAAATCTACATTTAATGACGGTTTTTAAACCGTCATAAAAAATGTACCCCTTTTAATGTCACTGCCTAAGATGACGGTTTTTAAAATCGTCATCTTATGTCTTTTAAAACCGCCATTAAAGGTCAATTTTGTAGTAGTGTTTAGCTTTAAGAAATTTAACATGTTCTATTTTCAAAAGACAGCTAGTACTAACCTTTTTTTTCATTCCCATCATTTATCTTATTTAATTTATTTTAGGCACTATAAGGCCGAGTTTATTCCCTGTTTTTTAGAAAAAAAACTAATGCTGTTAGTTTGAGAATCTTCGTATTACAATCCGGTCATAATGATTTATTTTCATTTTATTTTGAGACAAAAGAATTGTTTTTTAATTTTCATCAACATTGCTTTCGTTTTTGGATTGGCAAAAACAGGGAAAAAAAGAATAATAATTAAACAAGATTGCAGGACATCAGCATCTTATTCTTTTCTTGAACCAAGTCTTTGTTTAGCTTTTGTTAAGATGCTTTATTAACCTTCCTCCTTTTTCCTATTGCTAGTTTGGTATCTCTTTCATTTCTTGAACCAAGATATTTGCCTTTACTTAGAAGTAAAACTAAAATGCTCTTTCGCCTTTCCTCCCTTTTCTCTTAACCTGTTTTTTCTTATGCAATCATTTTCAATTGTACAAAGCACCATTCGTATATCAATATCCACTTTGAATAAAATTCTTCATTTTTATTGTTCTGCTTCTTCCACATAATTGTTTGATTGTGGTGCTTTCAGTCGGAATTAGATATCATCGGGACATTAAATTTTGATTACTCAAACAACCAAAAACAGGTATTTTATTATCTGAATTATTCATTTAATAACTTTATTTTATTTATTTTTATCTCATGAATGTTAGATCCACTTTAGGTTTGTGATTAATTATTTTTCACAAGTTATATGTTTTATTTTCATTTTCCTAAGTATCACCCACAAATAGTATTAAATGAAATTCACTTGCACATTAAAAAATATGTGTATATAATATTTTTTTAAAACCATTATTCTCCCTTGGACCTTCTATTATTTAGTACACGAAATAAATAAATAAATAAATAGATATATAACTTGATCGAGTTGTTTGCGAATAGGAATTAGTATTTATTTTGTTTTGTGTTTCTGCATCACTATTAGGTTCTCTGTTATATTTGCTATAAGCAGCTCAAGTGCATATGATTTAGGATGCATTTGGTATCCTCTTTGTTATATTTACTTTTATCCTCAAATGTTGTTTTTGTATTTGTTTTATAATAAACATATGATTAGTTTCTAGATAATATTAAAGCACGTTGGTAGTCTGTGTTAAAATAGCATTTGAAAATGAAATTTGTAAAAATGTGTTTGGTAATTGTTTTGGAAAAATTATAAAATAAATTATATGTGGGACATGGGACCCATCTTATTTCCATTCATTCTTTCCACAATGCATTATGTTGATTGATTAAAGTATCCACCCGGTAAGGAATTAATGGTAAATAATAGTGCTTTAAGTGCACCAAAGACTTTTTTAATGTTAATTTCACCAAACCCAAGAACATGTCAGGAAAGCACTTTGTGAAATATGTTCTTCATTCTAATATTTTCGCCAAATAGAAAAATACCAAACAGCACCTTAGTTAGAGATAGTTATTTGACAACACAAGCACTTCTAATAGCTTGGTTTTGCAAATTCCTGCTAAACAGTATAAGTGAGAGAAGGAGACATGCTGGACGTCCACATCCGACTATTTTGTGAGAGGTTGAAAAGGGTGTTAGCAGGTGAAGAAGGCGCCTTGACGTTGCCTGATTCAACAAATTTAGCCCCGTTTTTTCAAAACCTTCTTACGGAGTCTGAAATTATTACTACTACTCTGTTGGGAAACTATGAAGCTGACATGGCTCGGCTTTTGTTTCAACTCATTGGAGAAGAATTCGATGAATCCAAAATATCTTTGCCTCTATTGCAACTGTTGGACTTAGAAGAAAGTGATGAAGAAGACGTTGAAAGAACAGATATTTTGGAAATTCTGGAGGACATCAATGACTTTGTCCGTGAATCTGAGGAAGCCATTGACACGTTCTTCATCAACATCATGCAGACGCAAAACAGTGAAAACGAAAATGAAAGCAGTACTAATATGTCTCTTCTTCTTGGACTCCACGGTAAAAGCATTGATATTAGAAATCGGATACAACAACTTCCACCCAGCGACAATGGTTTTGATACCAGTGAACAAAGTAACAAAATCACTCGCCTATTCAGTGAGGGACAGCCTGGGCTCGATATCAGTGAATTTAAAGGGGCAGAGAGAAGTTGTTTGATCTATTGATTGAGGGACCATCTGGGCTTTCAGTGGTTGCAATTCTCGACAGCAGTGGCTTCGATAAGACTGCTTTTGCTGCAGATACTTACAATAATAATCACGTCAAGTTCTATTTTGACTGTCTTGCTTGGGTCAGGGTTTCCATATACTACGATTTTGGCAAGATATTGGATGACATAATCAAGTCTGTGATGCCTCCATCTCGGGTCAGTGTAATTATCGGTGAAGATTATCAATTGAAGAAATCTGTTCTTCGAGATTACGTAACCAACAAGAAGTACTTTATTGTGCTTGATGATGTCTTCGATAAACGTGAGATATGGGATGATCTTCAAGAAATTCTTCCTGATAATCAGAATGGAAGCAGAGTATTGATATTGGTCACTGATCCAGACCTCCTTTCGTCGTTGGAAATGGAAAACGGAGAGAAGATTCGGCTTGATTCAGTGCTCATTGGAGGACCATTGATCAGATTAAAGCATGAAGCCTGGCAATTTTTCATCCTACACTATGGAAGTATGCCATTAGGAAATTATCTTCAAGGCGAAGCGTTTCTGACAGTTTGGAGACAAATTTTTTCTGTGATGGAGTTACCTTTTCACTTGAAAGTCTGCTGCATATATTTGTGTGTCTTCCGTCCAAGTATTGAGATATCTACGAGGCAATTATATCAGTTGTGGGTAGCTGAAGGTTTCATATCATCCAACGGTGAAGAAACTGCCGAACATTACTTGAAAGAACTAATTCAAAGCGGCTTCATTCAAGTGAGTAAGAGAAGAGCCGGCGGCACAATTAAAGCGTGTTATGTTCCAAATCTTGAATTTTATTCATTGGCTTTGATGGCAGGAAAGACGATATTTGTCTGGAATCCAGAAATGGGAGAGGAATCACTATCAAATGTTAAACGGTGCTTCATTTTCCAAGATCTGATTGAGTTCGTTTCTGTAGAACATTCTGACATGTATCTCCAATCTTTTCTGAATCACAGTTCAGAAAGCGATCATCTTTCTCTGATAGATTGCGAGAATTTTTTTAAAAGGTTCAAATACCTTCGGGTGTTGAACATGGGTTCTGCAGTTCTCGACCAATATCCACCCGGATTAGTAAATTTTTTCTATTTGAAGTATTTGAAACTGAATATCCCTTCGCTCAAATGTCTTCCTTCGCTGTTATGCACCCTTATAAACCTTCAAACACTAGAAATGCCTTCTAGCTACATAGATCATTCACCAGAGGATATTTGGATGATGCAAAAACTCATGCATTTGAACTTTGGTTCCATTACTCTGCCTGCACCTCCAAAAAATAATTCCAGCACTCTGAAAAATCTCATTTTCATATTAGCCTTACACCCTAGTAGTTGTACTCCAGATATATTGGGTAGACTCCGTAATGTTCAAACTCTTAGAATATCTGGAGATTTGAGTTACTATAATTCTGGGGTTTCCAAAAGCCTATGCAAACTACACAAACTTGAATGCTTGAAGCTGGTGAATGAAGGCAAGATGTGGCAGGTCTCACGGATAATCCTGTCTGAATACAAATTTCCTCCAAGTCTAACCCAACTGAGCCTATCAAATACTGAGCTAATGGAGGATCCTATGCCGACACTAGAAAAGCTTCCACGCCTTGAGGTGCTGAAACTGAAGCAGAACTCGTACTTAGAAAGAAAGCTGGTTTGTGTTGGCTGTAGCAGTTTTCCGCAGCTCAAGATTTTGCACCTAAAATCAATGCTATGGCTGGAGGAGTGGACGATGGGGGCAGGAGCAATGCCAAAACTTGAAAGCTTAATTTTGAACCCTTGTGCGTACTTGCGAAAGCTTCCTGAGGAGCTATGGGGCATAAAGAGCTTATGCAAATTAGAGTTACATTGGCCTCAGCCAGAGTTGAGACAACGGCTACGGGCTTTTGAGGATATGGAGTGGCGGTATGGCATCCAGTTATATCCTTCTGGAATCTAACGGATTGAAAGGGGTGAGAGTTTTACTTGATAATTACTGATGTGGTATGACTTTGTTTCACCCACTCATTAGATTTTATATATGTGCTATCTGTAGTAAAACCTTCAAGGGTTCAAATTTTAATTTATGATTCTGTGTCCTTTGACTTGTGTAGGAAAAGTCAAAGGGGGAAGCCTTTTATATAGTTGCAATCTGGCTTTCAATTTCAACTGTAATTTCAGCATTGATCCGTTCAATTCTCTTCATTTCAGCTGCCTTCTGGGGACATTATTTTGAAGCGGATTTGCCGCCAGTGATGCCATGGTGAGTCTATTGTCCATAAACTATAAGGTACGTTTTTGCTGTTGATGATATGTATTAAGAACTGCTGTGTGCTGAGTGTTAGTAATATGCCCTAAAGGCCAATCTAATGGTGATTTGATTGTTTAGGGAATGATTGTATTTGAATAACATTTTAATATTTATTCAATGGCAAAGTTATCAATATTCATATATTAATATAATGAATATAGTCCAAGAAGTAAAATAGTTAAGGTTCACATTCTCGAGTATGTCGAGAATATGAAACGTGTATCCTTTGTACTATACTTCTAAAATAGTTCCTAGTGGCGGATTTATGATTGGACATTATAAATTCTTATAAACAATAGTATGTGTTATGACTCCTTATGGTATGTGATACTAAGATGGATGGTGAGTTTCATATCATTGACATGAGATGTCAAGTCAAACACATAGGTACTTGTTAAGAGAACGAGTTTACTGAACTTGACCGAATATAGTAAGCCATATGGTCGTGAGTGTTAATGGCTTATTATACATTGTAACAGACACTATGTTTAGTAATGGTCTTTAGACCTGAGGCATAACAGATGTCTTATACATAGACATCTCTGATATGTAAATGCATAACGATTGATTCCTAATCACGGAAGAGATCTAGCAATAGTTGTCATGGTTAGCTATGTATGAAGACAAGTTGATGGCCAATATGGAATTCATCACTTTGTAATATACAAAAAGGATGTCCCTATGAAATAATATGAATTGGCATGAGAAATCCTTGGCCAAGGTGAAATATATTTGAAGGAGTTCAAATTATATTATCATGCCAAGTTCATTTATATTTATTTTGAGATAAAGCACAACTGCTTAACATAATAAACCATAAGCTGTGCTTTTTTCTGGACATGGTTGATGAAGAGACCAAGACATAGAGATATAATGGAATAGGTTCTATAGATCCAACAATTCTTGTTATTTGGATAGTCGTGATATACTGCTAGGTGTCACTCATGACTTGTAGAAACCTTATGATCAATATTGGTAAAGCGTATTACCAATGCATCTTAAGGTCATTAGAAAGGTTCTAATTGATGACTAAAGAATTTAGCATCATTTAATGAATAAAGAGTTATCATTAAAATAGTTCTACTACCTTATAACTAAGAACCTAAAAGGTCACACATAATATAGAAATGAAAAAGGAGTTACTAGAAAATGAGAAGTTAGATTTCCTAATTTTAGGAAAATCAATATTTATATTATAATTTATTGAGAATGAATATAAATATAAATATATCTTAAATATGATTTAAGATAGAAATTTAGATGTTCCATAAATAGTTTAAGGAACAAAATAAATTTCATAAATCCTCAATTAAACATTATGGAATGTCGAGCACGTAAAATGACCATTTTGGACATGTTCGGGTTCATATATGATTATGGACTTCTAGACCAATTTTGGGTTTAGAATTATGGGCTTTTATTGGATCCAATATGGATTAAGAGAAAGCATTAGAACATGTCACAAGAGAAGCCCACATTTAACCATTTGATGTGATCAAAATGGGGTTAAATAATTAATTCCGAAATTAATTAATATTAGCTATTTATTTATTTGATTAAATAGTTTATTGGAGTGATGAGATCAATTTCAATAAATAATGGCTAAGTGGGTGGATCTAGCACATGATAATGTTTGGTGCCATTATTAGACATAATGGTGGCTTTATTTGGTGGAAGGAATCAACATGAGCTAGCATTCATGTTCCTTCATTATCTCTCTCATTTCTTAATGAAATTTCGAGATTCCAAATCCTCTGAACTCCTAGAACATTTATAAGTGTGGACTGATTAGAGGCATCACAATTGGGGTGCTTAAAGGATCTCAGATCGTGGCAAAACATAAGCTGTTCGTGCAGAGCTGTTTTTCTGGACAGTGTTCGGAGCTTGCTGTTTTCAGTCGTTTTCTCCTACTTCACGAAGTCATTTCTGAAACTACAAGTAAGGTAATTAAACTTCAATCTTTCCTCTTGATTTTCGTTTTTGAATGAAGTTGATCCGAGGTTTCTAGAGCTTCCGCCATCTGTTTTAATTTTACTGCGCAATAGTTGCGTTATTAGGAACCTCATGGACAAATATTGTCCTTCACTGAGAACTCTTAAGAAAAAGACATCCAGTCGAAGATTCATGAGTGTTCTTCACGGATGTGTAGTTTTGGCTGTCTTTGGACCGTACGGAAATAGACATCTAGTCAAATTTTTGTCAAGTGAATGAGGGAATTGCAAAAATGTAAATAATGCCTCTGTGAACTCATACCTTATTTGAACTTTAATTGTATTGCAAAAGGATATGTATGAATTAAAGTTTGCAAATTAGTAGTGTTACTTGTAATCCATCACCAGCAAGACTATAAATTGTAAGGTAAAGTTCGGATCAGTATTCATGGGCTAAACTGCAGACTAGAAATACTTGATCTTGAATATCACTTGATTTGCATCAATAATTAGAGTAATGTAGATAAGATCAATATTGCTCAAAATATATTGTTCAAAGGAATCTCTTTTGATAAACGTTAAAAAGGAATAAAGTGGGAGACTGAAAATAAAGCAATCAAAAATCAAAGATAAGCTAATTGTAATCCAATTAGAAGGTACTAAAAATATATTTGTCTAAATTTAATTTCCATTGCCAATTTGTAGTTTCAATCCCCAAAATGGGTCGAAAAAACTTCTCTGTCCCAAAAACTTTTCCCAATCAAATTGTAGGAGCAAAAATACGCAAGCATACCAATTCTACCGTCTTCTACATGTTAACTTAGCTTTCATTGAAATTCAAGAAAGCAAAATGGCTTAAACATAAAAAATTGCAAACATGAATGTCAATAAACAAATCCACGAACAAAAACTACTCATAAATAGTGGCTTTGAGCTCCAAAGTAACACCCATGCATAGCCAGCATTTTAATTCAGCCCATGTGATACAAGCTATAATTCATTTGAATTATTTATTAGAAAAGAGAAAATAAGATAGTTTTACGGATATTTCAAGTTACGTGTTTCACCGGCACACTTTATGCCAAGTCCATAATGGTACAAATAATGTGTAACCTTATGACCCACCTAGGGATGTCAAAAAAATCCGGACCCAGCCCAGACCCGGACAAACCTGGATAATTCGGCCCGGGTTGAACCCGTACCGGAGAGAAAAAAATCCAGATCCGGAATGGATTTTATTAACCCGGACGAATTCGGGTCCGGATTCGGGTTTGGGATAACCCGTGTATCCAGAACCCGGACCCGTATTCGGATTTATTTTTTATATTATTTTAATTATATTTATTAGTAACTATAAATATAAACCTTAAAAAAAAACCTATTTACAACTCTCAGTCTCTCTCTCTCAATCTCGTCGATTTACCCAAACAAGCAAACCCTAGCAGCTTAGCTGTGCCGCCGCCGCTGCTGCTGCCTTCCGTCACTGCTGCTGCTGCTGCCTTCCGCCGCTGCTACTGTTGCTTCCTTCCGTCGCTGTTGCTGCTGCCTTCCACCTTTCGTTGTCCCGCAAGCAAGTGAAACAACTCTCGGCTTGGCATGCTATTTGCTCATTTTTCTCCGAAAAATGGACTCTCAAACCCCAGCTTTAGGATAAATTGAGATTTCGTTGCTCTTCGTAAATGGTTCAGTTCCGTACAAACAATTAGTGCTGTGGTTGAGGCAGCTTCTGCTGCAGTGCAAAATCCCAGGAAGTTTACTGGTTCACTCTATTTTTTATTTGTTTAGATTACTATCTGATTTGTGATGTGTACTAATTTTTCACAAAAATAATATTTTTATTTAATTGAAATTTGAACTATCCCACAAGCCAGTGAAACAACTCTCGGCTTGGCATGCTGGGTGCAGAATCTGCAGATGTGAAGAAAGCAGAATTTGAGATAGTTGAAATGGTTCTATTTTTGTATTATTGTGACAAGGAATCCAAGTAATTTTCTTAAATGTTTAAAGAAGTCCAAGTAATCATAACAGTAGGTTAAATGGTTCTGCTTTTGATTTTATTTGATTAATTTTCAATTGATTTTATTTGATTAATTTTCGAGTGTTTACTCAAGTAGATGGATTGAATGGCAAGCTGAAATCGGTTGGTATTTATAGAGTAGTGGAACTAAATAAAGTTGAACTGAAGCAATTGCATTATTTTGTCTTGTTCTTTTAAAGGGGTAATGAGGAAAGGCACCTGTGCTATTCATTATGTGTGTGTTTTTTAATTACATTTGCTAATGCATACCGGGTTCAAAACCCAGAATCCGGAACCCGAATTTTTTCGGGTTGAACCCGGACCCGAACCCAGATGAAAAAAACCCGGTTTTAACCCGGGTTCAGGAACAAGAAAATAACGTCAGGGTCCGGAACCGGGAAGGCTAAACCCAGACCCGGACCCGGATTTTGCCATCCTTAGACCCACCCAATAATAGAATCAGATGTAGTATGCACAAATTGCACAATCAGAAAAGCATCCTACTGATCCACCGATTAAATCTTTTAACCTTATGACCCAACCAATCTTGATCTGTAACCTTTGCTTTCTGATGTTTAACACATTATCTCATCCTGTTCAAAAATCTGAAATGTTTAGCGAGAGAATTAATCTCGCTAAATGGCTTTTGGCATGTAGTTAAAAAATATTGGTTTAACTATCAAAAAAATTGATTCAAACAAGTTGACCTATGTTGGATCATAAACTTGATCCAAGATGAATAAATCAAGCCTAACTCATGGAAGGTTCCATGAGTAGGTATGGTTGGTGAGGTTTGAATTATTTGTGTTAGGTGTGGTTGATGAAGTAGGTGAGTGGTAGGTTTTAATGGATGGTGAGGATTTGTATATTAGTTGAATAAATGAGTGGTTGTGATTAGTTTGTTTCATGTATAAATACCCCCTGTCCCTTTTGGTTTAATCATTAAGTGAAGCAGCAAAATCTCTAAAGTGTAGAGAGTGAAAAATAAGAGTTGTAATTGGTGAGGAGTGTTGTTGAGGAAATTAAATAATGTATTTTATTTGTTAATTCTCCAATAAAGTGGTATCAGAGCTAGTGCTTGATGCTATATATAGTCATATAACATATCAATTTGTGAGTTATGGTAAACAGTGGTATAATGTCATTTCAAGTTCCATAATTAAAGGGAAGTAAGTTTGACATTTGGAGTATTAAAATGAAGGCTCTATTGGACACACATGACGTATGAGATGTCGTGGAGAAAGGCTTTATTGTGCCAAAAAATGAAGCCACTTTAACTGCGGCGCAGAAGGAGAATTTAAAAGACTTGAAGAAGAAAGAGAATAAAGCAAAGTATCTCATCTTTCAATCATTAGATGAAGATGCTTTTGAAAAGATTGTTGGTACAACCTCCTCAAAAGAAGCATGTGAGAAACTAGAGATCTCTTACAAAGGAGTAGAGCAAGTAAAGAAGGTTCGTCTCTAAACATTACGAGGAGAATTTGAGTCCTTACACATGAAGGTATTAGAGTCAATTTCTGATTACTTTACTCGGGTTGTGACTGTTTCCAATGAGTTAAAAAGAAATGGCCAGGAGTTAAAAGAGGTAAGGATCATTGAAAAGATACTTCGATCAATAGATTCAAAGTTTGACCATATTGTTGTGACAATTGAAGAAACAAGAGATCTGGAGGATACGACAATCGAGCAGCTTCAAGGAAGGTTACAAGCCTACGAAGAAAAACAAAAAAAGAAGCAAGGAATCGAAGAACAACTTCTCAAGATGGAAGTCAAACCAAAGAAAAGAGAAGAAAGCTCCGACAACGAGAGAAGGCATTATGTCCGAGGCAGAGGTGGAGGACAAGGTAGAGGTCGTGGTCATGGACGAGGTTGGAATTTCGACAACAACTCTAATTATGCCAAAGGAGAAAACTCAACCAGAGGACGAGGCAGAGGCAATCCAAGATCAAGGTATGAAAAATCCCAAGTACAATGCTATAATTGTCAAAAGTTTGGGCATTATGCTTCAGAATGCAGAGTTCCAAGCACTAGAATTGAGGAGAGAGTGAACTATGTTGAAAAAAAATGGTGAAGATGGCACACTTTTACTAGCACGCAATGACACAAGTGGAGGTCAAGAAAATACATGTATCATGACACAGGTGCTAGTAATCATATGAGTGGAAACAGAAGCATGTTCGTGCAACTAAGTGAATCTGTGAATGATAGTGTTGCTTTTGGAGATGATTCAAAAGTACCAGTGAAGGGTAGAAGTAACATTCTTTTTCGTGCAAAAGATGGTAGCCACCAAATAATTTCGAATGTTTACTATGTACCCAATATGAAAAGCAACATCCTTAGTTTGGGTCAACTTTTAGAAAAAGGCTATGAAATTCACTTAAAAGATTATAGTCTTTTCCTAAGAGATGACAAAAGAAATCTAATGACAAAGGTGAAAATGTCGAAAAATAGAATGTTTCCTTTAAATATTCAAAATGATGTTGCAAAATGTCTCAAAGCCTGTCACAAAGATCCATCTTGGATTGGGCATCTTCGATATGGGCATCTCAACTTTGGAGGATTAGAGCTACTATTCAAGAAGAACATGGTGAAAGGCTTACCATACATCAATCACCCTGATCAACTTTGTGAAGGATGTTTACTTAGCAAGCAGTTCAGAAAGAGCTTTGCAAAGGAATCAAATTCAAGAGCTCAAAAGCCACTCGAGCTCATTTATACTAATGTATACGGTCCATTCAAGCCAAACTCCCTTGGTAAAAGTAACTACTTCATTCTCTTCATAGATGATTTTTCAAGAAAAACTTGGGTGTATTTTTTGAACCAAAAATCAGAAGTTTTTGAAACTTTCAAGAAGTTTAAAACTGCAGTGGAAAAGAAAGTGGATACTATTAAAGCCATGAGATCTGATCGAGGTGGAGAGTTTACTTCCAAAGAATTTTTAGAGTTTTATGAAGCAAATGGAATTCGATGCCCTTTGATAGTTCCAAGATCCCCCCAACAAAATGATGTTGCAGAAAGGAAGAATAGAACCACCCTCGACATGGCAAGAAGCATGCTTAAGAGTAAGAGGCTACCTAAAGAATTTTGGGCTAAAGCAGTTGCATGTGCAGTCTATTTATCCAATCGATCTCCAACAAGAAGCGTGTGGGGCAAGACGCCATAAGAAGTTTGGAGTGGAAGAAAACCTGGCATCACCCATCTAAGAGTTTTCAGAAGCATTGCCCATGTACATTTACCAGACGAAAGTAAAGCCAAGCTGGATGACAAAAGTGAGAAGTTCATCTTCATCGGCTACGACAACAACTCCAAAGGATACAAGCTTTACAATCCAAACAACGAGAAGATCGTGATTAGTCGAGGTGTAATTTTTGATGAAGAAGGAGAATGAGATTTTGGCTCTGGTGTGGATGACTTCAACTTCTTTCCCATTGAAGAAGATGATCACACATAGATAAAATAAGTAGATGAACAACAAAAGCTTGCCACTCGACCTATCTCACCAGCACCAACCACATGCAGAGATTCACGCCGTCTTCTTAAATAAAAGAATCGAAGAACGTACAAGGAATCTTCAAGATCTCTATGAGGTCACTGAGAGACATAATAATCTCACTCTCTTTTGCCTCTTTGTTGATTGTGAGCCAGTCAACTTCCAAGAAGCTACACTAGATGAGAAATAGAGAATTGCAATAGATGATGAAATCAAAGCCATTGTGAAGAATGATACTTGGGAGCTTACTACTCTTCTAAAAGGTCACAAGGCGATCAGTGTCAAATGAGTGTATAAAACAAAAAGAAATACGAAGGGAGAAATTGAAAAGCATAAGGCGAGGCTAGTTGCAAAAGGCTATAGTCAAAAGGCTGACATAGACTATGACGAGGTATTTGCTCCTGTAGCTTGACTTGAAACTATTACACTTATTATTTCTTTGGCTGCTCAGAACAAATGGAAGATTTTTCAAATGGATGTGAAATCTGCTTTCTTGAATGAATTCCTTGAAGAAGAAGTTTAAATCGAACACCCATTAGGCTATGTGGTGAAAGGACATGAAGACAAAGTTTTAAGATTAAAGAAAGCTCTTTACGGGTTAAAGCAAGCACCAAGGGCATGGAATAGCAGAATTGACAAGTATTTTCAAGAGAAAAGCTTCACCAAATGCCCATATGAACATGCTCTCTACGTCAAAGAAAAAGATAGAGATATTTTGATTGTGTGCCTATATGTGGATGATCTCATCGTCACTGGAAGTAATCCAAGCTTGTTTGAAGAGTTCAAGGGAGTGATGATCAAAGAGTTCGAGATGACTGACATCAGACTGATGGCATATTACCTCGGCATTGAAGTCAAGCAAAAGGAAGAAGGCATATTTGTCTCCCAAGAAAGCTATGCAAAGGAGATTCTCAAGAAGTTCAAAATGAATGATTAAGCCTATAAGCACACCAGTGGAATACAGAGTTAAATTATCCAAACATGATGAAGGTGAAGATATAGATCCAACATTCTTTAAAAGTTTAGTTGGAAGCCTTCATTATTTGACATGCACAAGACTAGATATCCTTTATGGTGTTGGACTTGTGAGTCGATACATGGAGAATCCAAAGACCACTCATTTCAAAGCTACAAAAAGAATCCTTCGCTATATCAAAGGTACAATTAATTTCGGCTTGTTTTACTTATTTTCTAATAACTACAAGCTTGTTGGATATAGCGATAGTGATTGGGGTGGAGATGTAGATGATCGGAAAAGCACCACAGGATTTGTGTTCTTCATGGGAGATATTGCTTTCACATGAATGTCAAAGAAGCAACCAATTGTCATGCTATCCACTTGTGAAGCTAAGTATATAGCTGCCACATCAAGTGTTTGTCATGCAATTTGGCTCAGAAATTTACTGAAGGAGTTGAGTTTGGCACAAGAAGAGCCAACCGAGATTTGCGTTGATAACAAATTAGCAATTGCCCTATCCAAGAATCTAGTCTTTTATGATCGAAGTAAACACATAGACACTCGCTATCATTTCATAAGAGAGTGTATTGTAAGAAAAGAAGTGCAAATTAAGTATGTAAAATCACAAAATCAAGCAGCTGTTATCTTCACTAAGCCACTCAAGTAAGAAGACTTTGTAAGATTCAGAAGTTTGCTTAGTGTCACAGGATCAAGTTTAAGGGGAGGTGTTGGATCATAAACTTGATCCAAGATGAATAAATCAAGCCCAACTCATGGAAGGTTCCATGAGTAGGTATGGTTGGTGAGGTTTGAATTATTTGTGTTAGGTGTGTTAGGTGTGGTTGGTGAAGTAGGTGAGTGGTAGGTTTTAATGGATTGTGAGGATTTGTGTATTAGTTGAATAAATGAGTGGTTGTGATTAGTTTGTTTCATGTATAAATAACCCCTCTCCCCTTTGGTTTAATCATCAAGTGAAGTAGCAAAATCTCTAAGGTGTAGAGAGTGAAAAATAAGAGTTGTAATTGGTGAGGAGTATTGTTGAAGAAATAAAATAGTGTGTGTTTTGTGTGTTTTATTTGTTAATTCTCCAACAGACCTAATGGTTATGTAAATCTTGATTTTGATGATATCAAACTACATATTAAGGGTAAAATAGAAACCATACTATTTTAATCTCATTAGTTCTTGAAGGACATATATCATCTATGTGAGCTCAAGTTCAAAGCATTCATGGTCAAAGCTCATTAAAGGACAAGCATTAGAGATACTATCCAGCATAGGTGATATTTCTTGTCGTATTTTTTGCAAGGCTAATATGATTAAATGTGTGTATGATTAACCATTTGAAAGCCCAATTTATTATCATGATCATGGGACTTTCATTTTGAAAAGTTTCTATTCTTGAATAAATGAAGATAAAGTGTTTTTATCAAAATGATTGCCTTCAAGTGTATGGACTAATTTTTGGAGAATTTGAATGATTAAACACTCAAAAACACTCTTTTTTTCTTATGAACTCAATACAACTCATCAATTACAACTCTTTTAAAATTAAGAAGCTTTACTACTTCTTGTTGCTTAAACCAACTAAGAGAGGAGGTATTTATGCTTGTTACAAATCATAACCATATATTAACCAAACTACCACACAAATTAAACCTGACCACCCTACTCAACACCACAAATTCTACTTACCACATTACCACATTTAACATTATAAATCTTAACTACATAAAGAAGCTTCCATGAACTAGATCAAAGATCATTTGGGCTTCAAAGATGTATGGATCAAGTTTTTGGTCCAACACTAATTTGGAAAGTTTTTGAAAATTTTCGAAAAGTTTTTTACTATTACCTAGTAACTCAAACTTTAGTTTCTTGCCTAATTTTTGTATGCCATTTTTTTTCCTCACTTCCTCATCAGATTTAAATATATCGTAAAACCTTCAAAGGGTCATACAAATGCCAACTAAGTGTGGTTGCTTCAATCTCAAAATTATGTCTCAACGTAGGCTCAACATGAGTAGCAAAACAGAGTGGGATAGCCACATATTACAGCAGACAAACAAAGAAAGATCCCTCCCTCTGAAATCTATCGAATAAGAACAGTAAAAGCATATTGTCTTTTATGATTCTTATTTCCCTTTATTTGTTGTATAGGTTAAATTAGACTGGGAAACGTCACCGGCCAAACGTTCAATTTCAACTGTAAAATCAGCTTTGATCCATTCAGTCTTCGTTTTCAGCTGTCTATTTGCCTCACGAGGGAAGGCATTGTTTTTGCTTTTTAGATTTCAAGGATTTACTATACGTGTCGCCTTTTTTGCAGTAAATATTTTCTAGAGACTTAAATGGTTGTATTCCTTAATTTATTTTTTTATATTTTGTGTTTTAATTACTGTTTTGTTCAAAGAAGTACTCCAGTTAAGGCCCGGACAGGTATGGCTTGACTATCTTTGGACTTGTGTGGTTCAGTACTAGACATAATGACCAAGCTGTATCGTTTAGAATGCCTGAACATTCCTGGCTTCATTCTTGTTGCCAATTTCAACTTCAATTTCATTATAGAGGGTAAAACTAAAATTGATCTATACATAACTAATCTTATAGTATTCTTTCTTATAAAATCATGCATGTACTGTTGTTTAGAATCATAAAAACTTGTTTGTGTTTACTAAAAGTCAAGATTCATACACTTTGTATGACAGCCCAAAGGTCTGAGAATTAGATAAAATAGTTCACTCCCACTAATATTCGAGTAGATCTCTAAACCTATCCAAATTTAGGGAATGAGCCCTGTGCCCAAATGAATACCACTTGCTAGACTATAAGCCTTGTGGCGAAATGAGTTTCTTTTTGTGAAACACAAAGAAGATTCCCAGAGACTTTCAACAATGGCAGATGAAACTTTGGAATCAAGTCAGAGAATTGTCTCTGAGCCATGCCCTGATGGTTGTGTAACAACAGATTCTAACGGAATGGTATCCTCCTCCTCAAGGCTGTTATAAACTAAATGCAGTTGCAGCCATAGATTTTTCGAAGTCAATCGAGTCTTGGAATTATTGTCAGAGATTCATGCAAATATCACGGCTGATGCTGTAGACTGCTCAAATTTTGGTGGGGATGTACGGTAGTCAGAGGCTGAAGCTCAAAGATTTGGGTTGCAGTGGCAATGTAAACGAATAAAATTTGGGTGCATAGAGAGCTGGAGATAGTTTACTTGGTCATGTGTACTTACTTGGTCATGGGTATTAGTTCAATGTCTTATGTGTTCTGTTTGTAGTGCAAAGTAATAATGGTAAAGCCAAACTTGCATCATTGCATTGCGGTTTCTTCTCTACTGATTTGCATGAAATTGATCTTAACATTTCATCTATTATTAACAATTGTCACTGCAGGTAGTTTTAATTTCAAAATTTTCAAATTTGAAATGAGTTGATTGCGTTGAGAAATATGAAAAAAATTAATGTTGTGACAATTCATAGTGGAAACATAATACTACCATACTCAATATATTTTTCAATACTGATGCGTGTTATAGTACGGGAACAGGATACTTACACATCAAAGTTTGCAAAATAGTAGTATAAACATCCAAATTTTCAATAAAAGACAATAAGACCTTTTTTGACTAAAATGCCCTCCGATGCTATTAACTCAAAAAAATTGATTCTAAGATTTTATAATAAATAGAAATATAATATTAAAATAAATGTAACAACATATATATTTTAAAATAATATCAATATTTAAAAAATATTTTAATACTTGAAAATCTTATATTATGTAAAACTAAATCATTTAATAAATAGAAACATAATATTTCAATAAATATGTAAAAAATTAAATTATTTTCAGTGTTAGATAAAATAATTTTAATATTATGAACACATGAGATATATTTTATTAATTTTAAAACCTATTTAACCCAAATATTTATTTAAAATTTTATAATAAGTACAGATATATTATTAAAATAAATAAAATAATATACATTTTAAAAATTATTTTATATATTAAAAATATTATAATATTTTTAGTCTATCAAAAAAATTAAACTATTTACATTATATTTGTATTAAAAAATTTGAAAGTCAATTTTTTTGTTACAATATCAAAGGATATTATAGTAAAAAATGGGTGATGTTGTTGCTAATCGAAACTTAGGATTTCCATTACTATTTTCTTAAATCTTAGGAGTATACATGTCCTTTTTCTTCACAACAGTGATATATTTAAAACTAAGAATACAATATATAAGTCTATTATGGCACAACCTAAATTTCTGCTCTTACTAATTAATAATATGTTGAAAAGTCAAAGCCAGCATGCAAGCAAAACGTGTTGCAATTTGGCCAAAGTTGGCACCGGCCAATTTTGAAGGTGAAAACGATTTGGTGAGCCGAAAATGGAGAATAGGTGATGGCTTTGAAAAATAATAATAATTAAAAATTATATTTTTAATTATTTTATTCTTAGCATAGTAATTCACTTCTCCTATAAATAGCTAAGGATTTCATTCATTTGAAATCATCCCAAGTTTGTGAAGCTTATAAGTTTCTAAGCTTTTGAGAGTGAGCAATTGGAGAGTGTGTGTGAGAGTACTGGGTGTATTTGGGTACTGGGGAAAGTGAGATTTCTTTACTCAAATTTGTACTCAAATAATTGTTAATAATACAATTATTTTTCTCTTGCTCCCGTGGACGTAGGCATACTGTCGAACCATGTAAATTTTGTGTCCTTTATTTTTCTGTGATTATTTGGTGCGCTTGATTCCGCATTCCGCGCACAACAAGTGGTATCAGAGCCGACGGTTCGTACTTGGGGGATAAGGTACTGTTCACGTATACGGTACTATTCACGTATACAGTACTATTCACATACGGTACTATTCACGTATACGGTGGAGACGACCATTTGTACTTGGGAGACAGTCTATTGTAAGTATTGTGTATTTTTGCATGTCTAGGAAAGTTCTGTCAACAAGGCGATAAGAGTCTAAGGATTCTGGTTTTTAATTGGGACCGAGTTCCCGTCCAGTTTCCTGGGAACTTTCCTGGTGCATTTATTCACGCGAAATTAACATCATAGAGACTGTTTTTCAAGTGGAAATAGTTCGTTGTGAAAATGGTAGAAGGTGAAACTTCCAGAATTGGGGAGAGATCTACCGAGACTATTTCTGGAGATACTTCAGGTGGGAGGCAAGATTTGTCAAATCGCTATTCAGCACCTGTTATAGGAGGCCAGAAGATCGATGTTGAAAAGTTTGATGGGAAAATCAACTTCGGCATGTGGAGGCGCGAAGTTATGGATGCCCTTATTCAAATCGATCTAGATGTTGTTTTGAAAAATAAAAGACACTTGTATGATGAAGAAATTTGGGATCGTATGAACGAGAAAGCTTGTGGTCAGATCAGATCTTGTTTGACCAAGGAGGTGAAATACTTGGTGAAAGATGAGGAGTGTGCGATGACTTTGTGGCGTACATTGGAGGAGAAGTACCTGGTGAAAAGTCCTGAAAATCGCCTTCATGTAATGAGCCAAGTATATGGTTTTCAGATGAAGCATGGAGTGTCAATGCACGATCATGTCTCAAGATTTGAAAAGTTACTTGCTAATTTAAAGAATCTTGATAAAGATATTAAAGATGAAGTCAAGGCTATGATTCTGTTACACTCACTACTAGAGGAATATAGCCATTTTGTGATTACTTTGATATATGGAAAAAGTGTGATCGTCTTCAAAGATGTTTGCACAGCATTGACAAGCTTGGAGATTCGGAATAATGATAAAAATTCTGAACGAGCATCGTCTGAAGCTTTGGTGAGTGGAGATTGGGCGATGGAGAAACAAAAGAAGCGTGGTGGAAAGAATTCTCGATCCAAATCGAGAAGCAGAAATATAGCGCGAGACGAGTGTGCCTTTTGTCATGAAAAGGGCCATTGGAGGAAAGATTGTCCAAAGGCTCAAAAGAGAGATGGCAAGAAACCAGCAGCAGCAAACATGGCACAGAAAGATGAAGACTCTGATTATTCACTAAGTATTACTCCTGCAACATACGTGGCTAGTTCAAGCGAGTGGATACTTGATACTGGAGCAACCTATCATTTGTGTCCTATTAAGGAATGGTTTACGGATTTTCGTAATCTGGAATCCGGTGAAGTTGTGATGGGGAATGATCAACCTTGTCCTACAGTGGGGATAGGAACAATTCGGCTCAAAATGTATGATGGAATGATCAGAGAACTCAAAGAGGTTAGATTTGTTCTAACTTTAAAGAAAAATCTAATTTCTGTGGGTGCTTTGGAAACTGAAGGCTACTTTCGGCGTCACAATCTGTACTATTTGAAGGGAGGTACAACTGATGAAGCAAATGTTGTTGAGACGCACAGTGACACCACCAAGCTATGGCATGTACGACTGGGACATGCTGGAGAGAAGTCTTTGCAAACTCTGATGAGGCATGGACTCTTAAAAGGTACCAAAACCTGTAAATTAAATTTCTGTGAGCATTGTGTAGTAGGCAAGAAAACAAGGGTCAAGTTTGGTACAGCTAATCACGATACTCGTGAGATCGTTGAATATGTTCACAGTGATGTATGGGGACCAACCAAGACTGCATCAATTGGTGGAAGCCATTATTTTGTTACATTTGTTGATGATTTCTCTAGACGTGTGTGGGTGTACACCATGCGAGCAAAGGATGAGGTTCTAGAGATTTTTGTGAAATGGAAGAAATTGGTGGAGACTCAAACTGGCAGAAAGATCAAAGTATTACGATCTGATAATGGGGGTGAATATACTTCTGATCTATTCTTGCAAGTATGCCAGAACGAGGGTATTAAAAGACATTTCACAGTGAGACATACTCCGCAACAGAACGGTGTGGCTGAGCGTATGAATCGTACTTTACTGGAGAAGGTACGGTGTATGTTATCTAATGCTGGTTTAGATAAAAAGTTTTGGGCTGAAGTTGTGAGCTACGCAAGTCACTTGGTAAACCGGTTGCCTTCTGCTGCAATTGGAGGTAAAACTCCTATGGAAATGTGGTCTGGAAAACATGCACAAGACTATGATTCCCTTCGTGTATTCGGGTGTCCAGCTTATTATTATGTCAAAGATGGTAAACTGGATCCTCGTGCTAGAAAAGCTATCTTTATGGGATTCAAAGGTGGAGTAAAGGGCTTCAAGCTTTGGGATCTCGAAGATAAAAAGTTTGTGTGCAGTAGAGATGTCACATTTGATGAAGCTTCAATGATGAAAACTCCAAGTTCTCAACAGGTGGAGAACAAGACCAAAGAGGTATTGCAGCGGGTGGAGTTTGATGCAACTCCATATGTACCAGTTAGTTCTACATCGAAGAATGGTTCAACTATGGAGGTGACACCTAGAGTTGAAGAAGAGGTTGTTTCTTCTGATGTCCCACAAAATGAAGAAACAATTGGTGATGTAGATAAGAATGATGATTTTATAGCAACAAGGAGGTCAAGAAGAGAAATAAAGAAACCCGGATGGCTTACTAAAGATATGGTGGTAGCCTATGCACTTCCAGTTATTGATGATGACATCCCCAACACTTTCAGTGAAGCATTACGCAGCAGTGAAAGTAATCAGTGGAAGTTAGCCATGGAGGAAGAGATGAAATCTCTCCATCAAAATCAGACTTGGGAACTTGTAAAGTTACCAAAGGGGAAAAGGGCTATTGGCAATAAATGGGTCTACACCAAAAAGCAAGGATCTCCGAATCAAACAACTCCTCGATACAAGACAAGGCTCGTGGCAAAAGGTTTTGCTCAAAAGGAAGGTATTGACTACAATGAAGTTTTCTCTCCAGTTATAAAACATACTTCCATTCGTATCCTACTTGCCTTAGTTGCAGAAAATGAGTTAGAGTTGGCTCAATGGGATGTTAAGACGGCGTTCTTACATGGAGATTTGGAGGAGAAAATCTATATGATTCAGCCTTGTGGTTTCAGAGTTGCTGAAGAGGAAAATCATTATGTGAGGGAGATTTTGGATATGTTGACGAAGGTAGTTTTTGGAGTTAAATTTCAACATTGCTTGAAACTAATTCAAATCCTTCGATTGTGTTAAGATATGTCCTTCGGGAATTTTGAACTACGGTTGGCTTGATCCCAAATTTTGGGTACGTAGGTAGTCACAACGATGCAGCCGCCTTGGATCCTTGCGAGGATCATTTGGGGATTAAGTATTTTGGTCTATTGGTAGTCGGCTCAGATTTGGCTAAAATTTTCGCCGAGGTGGAGAATTGTTGAAAAGTCAAAGCCAGCATGCAAGCAAAACGTGTTGTAATTTGGCCAAAGTTGGCACCGGCCAATTTTGAAGGTGAAAACGATTTGGTGAGCCGAAAATGGAGAATAGGTGATGGCTTTGAAAAATAATAATAATTAAAAATTATATTTTTAATTATTTTATTCTTAGCATAGTAATTCACTTCTCCTATAAATAGCTAAGGATTTCATTCATTTGAAATCATCCCAAGTTTGTGAAGCTTATAAGTTTCTAAGCTTTTGAGAGTGAGCAATTGGAGAGTGTGTGTGAGAGTACTGGGTGTATTTGGGTACTGGGGAAAGTGAGATTCTTTACTCAAATTTGTACTCAAATAATTGTTAATAATACAATTATTTTTCTCTTGCTCCCGTGGACGTAGGCCTACCGCCGAACCACGTAAATTTTGTGTCCTTTATTTTTCTGTGATTATTTGGTGCGCTTGATTCCGCATTCCGCGCACAACATAATACTGGAGAAAAATCTACATTGGTATTGGAGAAAATCTATTTTGTTTTTTATTCCGGACCAATTGTATAAATTGGGAGCCGAATAGAGTCTCAGTGCAGGGACCAAAACTCCAAACAGCTTTACTTGCTTCTGAAACTCTAACCTTGAAGCAAAATTAGTTCTAACATCGGAAAAGAATTCTCAAACGAAAGCTAAACCTTACTGGGACAAATTGCACAAGCTTTTGTGCTTCAAATGAACGAAATACAAGTGGAAACATAGAAAAAAAAATGCATGCAAAAGAGAGACTAATCACCAGCCAGCAAGTCCAGCTCAGAGATAGGCGAGTGCATTCGGCGAGTTGGGGACTCTAAATGGCAAAGGTCAAAAGAAGTTCTTTTATTTTATATTATTTTTCAATATTTCCAAAACTACCTCAACTCTATTAATAAGAGGGGGGTTACACTGATTAAAACTTGGCGAGTTGTGTAATCGCAAGTAGAATTTGTCTGAGGGTGAGTGAAAACAATTATATCTAAAGGAGTTTGTGCTAGAAGTCCTGCCAATGGGTTCATTTGAACTCAATTACAAATGAGTTTGTGATATTTATAAATAATTTGGATTCTAAATGATGTGGCAGTCATTTGAAACGGGATTAACCCTTCAATAAATTAATCAAAAAAATCATTATATATAGTACAACGGGAAACCATCCACAAGTACTTATTATTTTCTAATCCTCTCTTTGAGACTACTGCTGAAGTTTTGAGCACAATAATCCGAAGGAAAAAATTATGGGCCACATGGAAATTTTGATAGGATTTTACTGTGTCTAAGGAAGCAAGCATAAGTAGTTATTGTGAAAATACACTGAAAAATGGAACAAAATAATCCAATAAATACAGTGACAGAACTGAAAGGCTTGTTACTCGGCGGTGGATAATATAGCCAAGGAATAATTATTTTCTCCTTCTTCTATTTCCATGCAACTCTTTCACTTCTTACTTTGTAAATAAGCTCAGAAATGCAAACGACCATGGTGGCCATAGACATTAACATGCTGAGTAATGCGTAGTGGATTTTATGGGCCGATGAAAGTTGATCGAAAATAGCCGATGGAACCTCTAGGACGAAATTGACAATGACAAAGATTTGCTCTGGCGTTAGCTGTATTACAAATTTATCATTTAGTTAAACAAGGAACTGGGATATACGAAAATTTTCAATCCGAATTTAAAATTAGCGATTATAGTCCGGGATGAGTTTATAACATTCAAAATGGACCTTTACATTATTAGTGCAAAATATTAAAAAATAATAATTTATAACTATAAACTCCTTATAAATATTAATCTTGGAATTTAATTCCCGACCTAAAACTGATTGCTGAGATGTGTATTGAAGATATGTGGATTTATGGGATAATAACACAGGATCATTATCTTTCTTCATCATTACAAAAAAAAATATTTTTTTTCTGGAAATGCGCTGCTGACAAATGGTAATGATTAAATAGTTTTGGTATTAAGCTAAATACTGTCGGTGAAAATCTAATACTAAAAGAGTAATTTTTTTCATTTTTAACAAGATCGAGGCTTAATGATTAATTACTTATACAAATGGCAATAATAAGCTTATTAGTAGAAATATTAAACTCTCCTTTTGTAATTATATAAAAAAAAAGAAAGCCCTCTTTTGTGTATCTACTATTTTACCCAAGATGTGCTGAAGAATCCCACAATTGGTCGAATAAAACTTTCTATTTATAAAATTGTACGGGATAAAAGAAAGTTGGAACTAAGAATATTTGTCTTTAAAGGGCATAAGAGTTTTGATAGACTTTGAAACTGTGGAGGTAAACTATTAATATATTTGTGAAAAGGTTAAATTCTTTACCTTTCGAGTTGGGTGGTCTCTCTTGAGATCCGCCTTCGGATCTTCAATATCGCCAATATCATTTTCTCTTTCCGCTTCGATTCCAATAAATTTGGAGTTCTCATCAGTTGCTTCAGGTGCGAACGGAGTAAGATCAACATGAGAACAAGGGTCATCGTCCTCAGTTGTTCTACTACTCTGGAATACAAATGCATACCAATAATTACGAATTAAATACAAATGCAGGCCAACTATTGTTCCAGTAGTTGAGTTTGAATTGATGTAACAGTTTATATGTAATCGGCACACCGAGGTACCTGACCGTACTCATAAATTAAAAGGGACGATGATTGACTGACCTCTGGACTCAAGTCATCTTCTATATGTGGTTCCCTAGGCTTGAGATCTATATCATCGTCCTCTTCCGCATTTATGCTCTGGTAAATAGAAGAGGGTGATGACCCAACATCAGAATGGGTGCCCTCACTCTCAATTGTGCTTGAGCCACTACCCTGAAATTCATCATTAAAAAACTAATGCGATTAACTAAGAGATGGCACTCTCACACAGATTCCGCCAATCAATCAATGTGCAATTAATGCATGTATACATACATACATAGAAATATTCCTCATATGCAATATGTACAGAAAATGAACAAATTGAAACTCGATTGCCAGGATGGGGAATACCTTCTTGAGTTTGGTCTTGTATTGCCATACAATAATGTTAGGTTTACAAAGTTGTGACACAAATTAAATTTGTATCCTAACTAATGCGATTTATGTGTCATTTAATATTCTTTGAGACCTAATCTGATAATTAATTATTGAGTTTCATTATCTCTCTATTCTCATCTATGCTCAATGCAAATAAAAATTACGAACCAATAGAGAATAGTGATATACTCACCCCATTGCTAAACGCCCTTACGTTGAACCCCACTCAAGCAAAATAGTTTTCAAAAAAGAAAATTTGATATGCAATTAAAAAAAAAAGAGCTTGAGTGGGTTTGCGGTTTATTGATGGGGGAGAGTCGTATGGTTATGATAAATAGAAACCTCGATCATGTCGGCCATCTAGATGGTCTAAAGCGGCCATCTAGATGGTCAATATTTCAAAGAGAAAGGAAGAAGAATTTGGCAGCCGAATTGTTTGAAAAAGAAACTGGAGAACACATCTTTGACAAGAAAAAAAAAACCAAAAAAAATTACGTGAACAGTAGCCAAAATTTGGCTATATAAAGAGGGCTTCCCACCCTCATTTTGCATTAAATTTTTGTTGAGAGAGCCGAGAGCTGTGAGAAGAAAATCTTACAGATTAAAGAATCTTGAGTGATTAGTGTTTTGAGAGTTTGGGTGTATTAGGGTTTTGGGAAGTGAGCTAAAATACCATAATACTTGTAACTCCTTTTCACTAGTAAAATATTTTCTTCTGTCTTCGCCCGTGGACGCAGGCTATAAGCCGAACCACGTAATTTCTGGTGTCCACTTTTACACTTGTTCTTTATTTTCTTACAATTTTACTTTAGTTGCGTGTCTGCTTCACCACCAAATTCCTAACAGTGGTATCAGAACTATTGGTTGTATTTTTAGAGTCGGGTACTGTTCACGTAAGGGCTATTCATGTATACGATACTATTCACGTGAAACGGTGGGAGCGGTACTATTTTCGAATATGATACTGTTCACGTATACAATACTATTCACATATACGGTACTGTTCACAAGAAATGGTGGGAGCGACCCAAGAATTTGGCGGTGCAAAGTAGGGAATAGTGGTGTGAGTAAAGCAACTGTGTGGTTTTTTGTACATGTCTAGGAAAGTTCTGTCACAAAGGCGATAAGAGCTTAAGGAGTCTGGGTTTTAAGTGGGACCATTGTGACCCCTCCAGTCTTTCCTGGGAACTTTCCTGGTGTGCATTCTCACACATACTCACAACTATTCAAGTTGGTATACTAGCTTGTGTGCGGTATTTATCAATAAAATGGCGGCAAAGTATGAAATTGAGAAATTTAATGGAAATAATTTTTCGTTGTGGAAAATGAAGATGAAAGCTGTATTGAGGAAAAATAATTGCTGGGCAGCAATTAGAGAAAGGCCCATGGAGATAATTGATGACAAGTGGAACGAGGTAGATGGCAACGCCATTTCTGATCTACACTTGGCACTTGCAGATGGAGTATTATCCAGTGTGACAGAGAAAAACACGGCGAAGGAAATATGAGATACTCTCACAAAATTGTACGAGGCCAAGTCACTACACAACAAAATCTTCTTGAAGAGAAAACTCTATACTCTTCGAATAGCGGAATCTACAATGGTGACCGACCACATCAACACCTTAAAGACTCTATTTTCACAACTCACAATGTTGGGTCATAATATAGAGGAGAATGAACGTGCAGAACTTCTACTTCAAAGTCTACCAGATTCGTATGATCAACTCATCATCAACCTGACGAACAACAATCTAGTGGACAGTCTAGTTTTCGACGATGTTGCAGCCTCCGTATTAAATTAGGAGAGCAGGCGGAAAAATAAGGAAAACAGACAAGCAAGTTCGCAGCAAGCGGAGGCGCTATCGGTGACGAGAGGGAGATCAACAGAACGTGGCCCCAGTGGGAGTCAAAATCATGGTAGATCAAAATCCAAAAGTAAGAAGAATGTGAAATGCTACAACTGTGGCAAGAAAGGGCACGTCAAGAAAGAGTGTTGGAGTAACCAGAAGAGAAGAGAGGGTAAAGAACCTGAGTCATCAAATGCTCAAGGGTGTATAGCAAGTACCTCAGATGATGGCGAAATTCTCTACAGCGAGACAACAACTGTTTCAGAAGGCAGAAAATGACTATCTGATGTCTGGCTTATAGACTCAGGAGCTACCTGGCACATGACCTCTCGGAGAGAATGGTTCCACACATATGAACCTATCTCAGGAGGATCTGTATATATGGGTAACGATCATGCCTTGGAGATCGCTGGTATTGGTACTATCAAAATAAAAATGTTTGATGGTACAATTCGCACAATTGGTGAGGTACGACATGTCAACGGCCTAAAGAAAAATCTATTGTCTTTGGGACAAATGGATAGTCATGGGTACAAAACTCATGTGGAGAATGGAATTATGAAGATCGTTAAAGGCGTGCTTGTATTGATGAAGGCAGAAAAGATCAGTGCTAATCTATTCATGCTTAAAGGAGAAACACTACAAGAGGCTGATGCGTGTGTCGCATCAAATGGAGAAGAGTCAACAATGATGTGGCATCTCAAACTTGGTCACATGTCGGAACAAGGTTTGAAGATTCTCTCTGAGCGAAAATTGCTTCCGGGGCTCAAATCGGTAAGTTTACCATTTTGCGAGCATTGTGTTATTAGTAAGCAGCATAGATTAAAGTTTAGTAGATCTATTGCTAGAAGTAAATGCATTCTAGACTTGATTCATTCTGATGTTTGGGAATCACCAGATATATCTATGGGAGGTGCAAAGTACATGGTGACTTTCATTGATGATTATTCCAGAAGATGTTGGGTGTATTCAATTAAAAAAAAGTCAGATGTATTTCTAGTGTTTAAAGAATATAAAGCGCGGTGGAACTTGAATCTGGTAAAAAGATCAAGTGCTTGAGGACGGATAATGGTGGAGAATATACAGACGGCGAGTTTCTTGCTTTCTGTAAGCAAGAAGGTATTCAGAGGCAGTTCATAGTGGCATACACTCTTCAACAAAATGGAGTGGCAGAGCGGGTGAACAGAACTCTTACAGAGAGAATAAGAGCTATGTTGAAGACTGCTGGTCTACCTAATTCATTTTAGGCAGAAGCAGCCAAAACTGCCTGTTATATAGTAAATCGGTTGCCATCTACAACTATTGGGTTGCAGACAGCGATGGAGATGTGGACTGGAAAGCCAGCTGATTATTCCTACCTACATGCATTTGGATGTCCTGTGTACGTGATGTACAATGCCCAAGAAAGAACAAAGCTGGATCCAAAATCTAGAAGATGTATCTTCTTGGGATATGCTGATGGAGTAAAGAGGTATCGTCTGTAGGACCCCATTGCCCACAAGATCGTCATCAGCAGAGATGTTATCTTTTTAGAAGATCAACTGCAGAAGAAAGATGAGGATGATAGCACTATAAAAGAAAAGTCAGAGACTGTACCGGTATATGTGAAAAATAATCCAGAAGATTCAAATTCTTCTGAAACAGCACTAGAGCACGAGGGACAAGAACCAGTCGAGTCCGAGGCTCCAGAAGTTCGTCGGTCAACTCGAGAGAGACGACCGCCAACGTGGCACTCGGAGTATGTCACAGAGGTCAACGTTGCATACTGTCTTCTAACAGAGGATGGAGACCCTTCAACTTTCCATGAAGCTTTAAACAGCTCAGATGTTGCTTTGTGGATGACAGCAATGCAGGAAGAAATTGAAGCTCTACACAAAAACAAGACATAGGAACTTGTACCACTGCCAGGTGGAAGAAAAGCCATTGGAAACAAATGGGTCTACAAGATCAAACGTGATGGCAATGATCAAGTGGAGCGGTATCGTGCGAGATTGGTGGTGAAAGGATATGCTCAGAAAGAAGGTATTGACTTCAATGAGATATTTTCTCCGGTGGTTCGACTCACATCAGTCAAAGTAGTCTTGGCAATGTGTGCTATATTTGACCTATATCTAAAGAAGTTAGATGTAAAAACTGCATTTCTTCATGGAGAACTTGAAGAAGAAATATATATGCTCCAACCAGAAGGTTTTGCAGAACCAGGAAAGGAGAACTTGGTTTGCAGGTTGAACAAATCTCTATACGGTCTTAAACAAGCACCGAGGTGTTGGTATAAGAGATTTGATTCCTTCATTATGAGCCTTGGATACAACAGACTCAGTTCAGACCATTGTGCATATTACAAGAGGTTTGAAGTTAATGATTTCATTATTTTGTTGTTGTATGTGGATGACATGTTGGTAGCAGGTCCCAACAAAGATCGAATCAAAGAATTAAAGGCACAGTTGGCTAGGGAGTTTGAAATGAAGGACTTGGGACCAGCAAACAAGATTCTAGGGATGCAAATTCACCGAGACAGAAATAACAAGAAGATTTGGCTTTCGCAGAAGAATTACTTGAAGAAAATCTTGCGGCGCTTCAACATGCAAGATTGTAAGTCAATTTATACCCCACTTCCTGTTAATTTCAAATTATCCTCAAGTATGTGTCCTAGCAATGAAGCGGAGAGGAAGGAGATCTCTCAAGTACCGTTTGCATCAGCAGTGGGAAGTTTGATGTTCGCTATGATATGTACTAGACCGGACATTGCACAAGCAGTGGGAGCAGTCAGTCGATACATGGCGAATCCTGGTGGAGAGCATTGGATAGCTGTGAAGAGGATTCTGAGATACATCAGAGGAACCTCAGATGTTGCATTATGTTAAGGAGGATTAGAGTTTACTTCAGGGGCTATGTGGATTCAGATTTTGCAGGAGACATTGATAAAAGGAAATCCACTACTGGTTATGTGTTTACACTTGTGGGAGCAGTTGTAAGCTGGGTTTCGAAACTGCAGACCGTTGTGGCTTTATCTACAACAGAAGCAGAATACATGGCAGCTACACAAGATTGCAAGGAAGCTATTTGGATACAAAGGTTATTGGAGGAGCTCGGGCACAAATAACAGAAAATTCCTGTGTTTTGTGATAGTCAGAGTACCTTGCATATTACAAGGAATCCAGCCTTTCATTCCAGGACAAAGCACATAGGAGTTCAATATCACTTTGTTTGAGAAGTAGTGGAAGACGGAAGTGTGGATTTACAGAAAATCCATACGAAAGAGAACCTAGCAGATGTTTTGACCAAGCCGATAAATACTGACAAGTTTGTCTAGAGTAGATCCTCTTGTGGCCTAGCAGCAACGTAGGCAACATGATTATGGCGAAACAGAAAGGATGGTGTGGAGATTGATTGATCCTCAATCTAATCTCCAAGTGGGAGAAATGTCGGCCATGTAGATGGTCTAAAGCAACCATCTAGATGGTCAATATTTCAAAGAGAAAGGAAGAAGAATTTGGCAGCCGAATTATTTGAAGAAGAAACTCGAGAACACATCTTTGACAAGAAAAAAAAAACCAAAAAAAATTACGTGAACAGTAGCCAAAATTTGGCTATATAAAGAGGGCTTCCCACCCTCATTTTACATTAAATTTTTGTTGAGAGAGCCGAGAGCTGTGAGAAGAAAATCTTACAGATTAAAGAATCTTGAGTGATTAGTGTTCTGAGAGTTTGGGTGTATTGGGGTTTTGGGAAGTGAGCTAAAATACCATAATACTTGTAACTCCTTTTCACTAGTAAAATATTTCCTTCTGTCTTCGCTCGTGGACGTAGGCTATAAGCCGAACCACGTAATTTCTGGTGTCCTCTTTTACACTTGTTCTTTATTTTCTTACAATTTTACTTTAGCTGCGTGTTTGCTTCACCACCAATTTCCTAACAGATCACTTGGGATCGGGATCGCTTGTTGAGTTTAGTCTTCTTAAGAAACTTATCATGTCCTTTCTTCATTTCAGCAACAGCAGCTCTGATTTTCCTTCGACCTTCTCTGGTAGCACTCTTGATATCGACCCTGAAGTCTTTCAAAAACTTATCCATTTTTGAATGCAGTAAGAAATTAATCTTTTTTTCCTCTCTTATGTATACTACGTCGCATGCCCACTGTTTCCTCTGTTTAATTAATTTGGCAGTGCATTCAATTGTTGGGAATCGAGGCTGCAGTGTTTTACAACAACATTTAATTAGAATGAAATTGAAGAGAAGGGAGGGTTTGAAAATAACCCTTGACGAAACCGATAATGATCAGGCCAACGATGGTTTCTAGGTAAATTGTCTTGGTATGCATGTCTTTACTTGGAGAATTAATATTGATATGATACTATGATCAGAGATGAGAGAATGTTTGTCCGTGCAAATTTTTCGTGGCATATATCACATATACGATATTATTATAAATTCCACTACCTAGGATTCGTCAGTTAATTTTATTTTAAATCGACACGTTACTGCATACGCACACGCAAGGGGTTAGGTGATGCTCAAACACAGGACTTTCGCTCGAATACCACACTAATTAATGAAGCCATTTAACCTAAGCTAATTATGTAAGAATATAGCTCATGTTTTATAAAATGGAAAAAGTCGCCCGCACCCCAAATTTTTTTTATAAATATATGGTCACACCTATGAGTTTTATAAATAGTCATATAAATTCGAAATAAAAATTCAAAAGTAATTATAAATATGATAGATACTAAGACAAAGTAATTAATAAAAATAAAATATTAAATATAATTAATTAAATGACATATATATGATATGAAAATTATTTTTAATATTAATCTAATATAGATGTAATAAAAAATTTATTAAAAATATATAATACAGATTTTGTAAGTTATTTTGAATATTAAATGCAATTATTGGAATATTATAAACTTTTGCATGAACATGTTTTACTAATATTAAAACATATCTGTCATATTAATAATTTTCATACAATTCTTTTAATATTCAAAATGATTTTTAAAATTTATATTATTTTTTATATTTGATCATTTTAATATATAATTTTTAAGTCATTTTTTATTGTAATAGTTGAAGGGTATAATCATAAAACAGAGGTGTGTGTGATCATTTACAAAAACCTTATGACTTTCATTAGGAAAAACACACCTACACTCTCAAGTTTTGAGGAAATGGTCACATAGACACTTAAGTTTTTAAAAAGGGACACTAAAACCCCTTTTTAACCATAATACCCTTTAAATTTAGTAATTAGAAAATTGATTTTATAGTTTTTTAATTAATACAAATTTCATGTAAATAATATAATCTATCTAGTACACTAATAACATTAAATTACTTTTTAACATTTAAAATATTATTAAAATTTTAAATTATTATATTTTCTTTAATAATATACAATTAAAAAATATCGTAGGTTTTGATTCAAGGGTTTTAAGTTTCTTATTGTTCTTTTTTTTTCACTTATTTTATTAATGATGATACTGAATAGATGGATCGGGGCTTCCTGCTATTGGAAGGCTATATATAAATCTATCATTTGGCAACGGAAAGAAGAAATATAAAATCAAATTTGCTATAGATTTTCCTCTCACTCCGCCTGCTGCTCTCGCAATCGGCTGCCCACAGTATTTTTTCTCTCCTAATTATTAATATGGTGGAGTTAGACAGTCGTCTGAGTTAGAACATATTTTCCTTGATTATTAGTGAAGATAAAAATTTAGGCTGTTAAGAATAGGTCCCAACAGATGGCTGATTGTAATAATAAACTCCAAATTAAAAAAAAACAAGTGCTCAAGATGCAATTAGTCAACAACATATGAGTCGTTGTGCAAATGCCACAGTTTAAGCCTGCATATTATACAAATGTATATAATAGTGTACAAACTGGTCTTAAAGCGTTGTTAATTTCTTTGGAGTCATCGACGGTCTGGCCGTTCACTATATATGTTTTCGTATTAAAAACAAATAATAATGCATGCGAGGATTCGTACAAGTTCTTTATATCCAGATAAAGAGTCCAACTAGAAAGAGACAAATCCTAAAGATATGACCACTAACTGAGCTATTTACTGCATATTGCTCTCTTTCTTTTGGATGCTTCTTAATTGTTGTTGTCTTCTTAAAGAACAAGAATAATATAGAAATTATTAAATAGAGCTTATAGTAGTAGAACTTATAGAAGCAGAGTTTATACCAATAGAGTTTTTGGACAAAAAGTGATTGGGTGTTTGGTTGTCAATTAAAAAAATATTTTTGATCTATTAAACGGTTTGGTTGTGTAAAATTAAAAGTGCTTTTGTGTAATTAAATTACCAAAAAGGATATGTATTCATAATTATTTAACATGTAACAAAATGCATCTAAGCTATCAATTAATAAGAAAAAATCAATTCAATCATTTCTTTAATTTTCAAAATTAAAAATTTCATAATTGATATATTCTCCTAAACAAATAATACTATCCAAATTAAAATGATAATTAATAATATATAACTGAAATATTAACGGAACATAAGAAGTGTCATATTACCTGACATCCTCATCACCAAAAACATTGGCTATGACTATGATTACTCTCTCAAGTGTTGGTTATGTATTAGAGATTGCAAAATTAAAGTGCCGGTTATTTAAAAAAAAAGCAAAAAGAGATACAATGAAGTGGCGGCATTAATATGTTTATATGGCGGCAACAATTTTTGTTGGGTAGGTTTTATACAAAGAGTATTATGTAATTAATGAAATATGTCAAGGATATTTTTGATATTATATATTTTTTAGAAAAACTCTCTAACCTCTACTCCCAAAAGCTCAAATTTGGGGCTTTTGCTAATAGAGGTAAATTAGTTTATTTAAGCTAAAAAAACTCTACTAAAAAAAAATATAAACACCATAAAAAAATTTAAAAAGTGCTTATATGATTAAATAAGCACTTATGACTCTTAAATAAGCCATACCAAACAGGCATTAAGAATAGCATTTTAATGAAAAGCAAACTGGAGTAGCTCTGTTGGCTCGAGCATGTGGCTGTTAACCGAAGGTTGAACACTCGTATTTTAATTTTTTTTTATATCAAATTCTTCTCCAATAGAAATTTTATCCCACCAAATATATAAATGGGAAGGACTATTTGGACGCAGAAAATTTATTCAGATCACTCATATTTTAACTAAATTTTATTTTATTCCTATAATACTAGTAAGTTAATTTGTTATTAAGGAAAATATATTATGATTACTCTTGGCACCCATTCCTCTTGCGCATTCATCATCCATCTTGCGCCATAAATTTGTTTTCTTCTTAAATTTTAATGATTCTATCTCACTTCCTCATCTCATCACCGGTAGTCTCTCTCCTCTTCTTTCTTCTTCTCAACTGACTTAGCAATTGAAATTGCAAAGTGTGAGTATACAAGAGAATATATCGGAGAGATGAGTTGGCATAGAATTGTGGTTTAATAATTCTTAATCTGACTTTCCTTTATTTTATTATATTTTTTTATTTGTCAAAATATGATTTTTGTTCTTCCATTTTGGCTAGATTGGTGATGGCTGAGTCTAGAGAAAGAATCGTTATATAAATGGATTTCAACGAATAAAAAAAGAAGAAAAAACTAATATTATGTTTAAAAAAAATAAAAACATGTAACGATAACGATTTAAGTTAGGATTATTTTTTGAATTTCAAAGAGTTCTAAGCAATACTTAATTTGAGAACATTGAGGCTATTTCACCCCAGTAAAATACTCCCAACACCTATTTTTCTATAAAGTTTAATACTCTTAAATAAATTTACTTATAAATCCCTTAGTCTCTTCTTCATAATCTAGCTTATAGTTTCCTCTCTTAAATACATATAAAACTATTTTTACCCTTGATGGAAGACAACATTGACGAAACAAAGCATTGCCCGCTGGGAATTACTAAAGAAGATATTGTAACATTTCTTATAATAAAAAAAAACTGAAAAATAAAATCTCAATTATTATTGAACCAGCAACAACGTCATTTTCAAGTTTCATGAATATAAAATCATGATCAAAGCACAAGTGGCAGTTTGATTGCAGAGGGTAGTATTAAATTCATATTTGCACAAACTCCAAAAGTCTCTTTGCTTAATCACAAATCCAAATTACGGATCATCCTCCATTACAATCTTTATAATGCTTAAAACTATATTATTTCTAAAAGTACTAATTTTGCAAGGATCACTCATAAAATTTACAGATCTGAAATTATTTCGGCAAAGTTAGAATGTTCTTTGATGTTCACTGATATTGATGAAGAAATAGATATATTTTCGGAATTAAGTTCGGTGCTTAAAACAATTATAAATTATAAATTTTGTTGATGGCTACCTGAGAAATTGAGTTTATTCAGTATTTTAATAGATTCAAACAGTCTCATTCTTTCAAAATTTTTTATAAAATGTCATAAATAATAGAGCATTTTTAAAGTGAAAATAATCACATGTAATACACATTTTGTAGATGACAAGAATATTCATAAATTTAATCTATTACGGCATACAATTGGATAAGCCATTTAATTGCTGAAGACCATTTGTTGACTTCTCTCCAGACTATTTTAATAAAGCAAATAGAAATTTCATCCCGCCAAATACAAATTTGTGCAGCAGACTGTAAATTTGTAATGTTACTTGTTGTCCTTCAACAGAAAGACTCTAAATAAGTAAGGTAAAGTCCATTGAAAGTTCAGCTTTTCTGCAAATCAGGTCTTTGCACAAATTTAATCCGGTTGTGGTCTGTAGACAGTTGATTGTTAATTTCCAGTTTTTCCAACTAGCCAACAGTACCCTAACATAATCAACCCAAGCGTTTAAAGAGGATACAAATTTGCAGAAGCCACCAGAGTTGCATCAACTATTGGAGTAAATGCAGATAAGAATACTGATGCATAAAAATGGAAATTAACAATCAACTTGAGCAAAACCATAAAAATGCCATAGTAGTTAAGGTTAGTTCCAACGCAAGACCCAACTCGAGTGGCAAAATAGAGGCGGTTAGCCACACATTGTGGCAGAGAAACAGAGAAATCATTCTGTATTCTATTTAATAACTGTAAAAGCGCATTTTCATTTCTGATTCTTATTTTACATTGTAGGTAACTGCAGCCACGCTTCCTAATTCATCTGTATTTCAGCATTGATCCTTTCAATACATTTCATTTCAGCCGTCTTTTGGGGAAGTTGTTTTGAATTCGATTTGCGAATCTTTGGAAATGTCTGCAGAAATCTTTGTACAGGAGTGCGGTTATGACATACAATTATATTATAATGAAACTTTAGCTTTAAGAAATTTTAAGATGTTCTATTTTCAAAAGACATCTAGGACTAACTTTTTTTTTCATTCCCATGCTTTATCTTAGTTAATTTATTTTTTTGCTCACTGGGCACTATAAGGCAGAGTTTATTTCTCTCTCTCTAATTTTTTTTTCCAAACTAATGCTGTTAGTTTAAAAATCTTCGTATTACAATCTGGTCATCATTATTTTCATTTTATTTTGAGACAAAAGAATTGTTTTTGAGTTCTCATTAGCAAATAATTAAACAAGATTGCAGGACATCAGCACCTTATTCTTTTCTTGAACTAAGTCTTTGTTTTGTTTAGCTTTTGTTAAGATGCTTTATTAACCTTCCTCCTTTTTCCTATTGCTAGTTTGGTATCTCTTTCATTTCTTGAACCAAGATATTTGCCTTTAGTTAGAAGTAAAGCTAAAATGCTCCTTCGCCTTTCCTCCCTTTTCTCTTAACTTGTGTTTTCTTATGCGATCATTTTCAATCGTACCAACACCATTCATTTATCAATATCCAGTTTGAATAAAATTCTACAATTTGATTTTTTTTGCTTCTTCCACATAATTGTTTGATTGTGGTGCTTTCAGTCAGAATTAGATATCATCGGGACATTAAATCTTTGATTACTCAAACAATCAATAAAAGGTATTTTATTGTCTGAATTATTCATTTAATAACTTCATTTTATTTATTTTTATCTCATGAATGTTAGATCGACTTTAGGTCTGTGATTAATTATTTTTCACAAGTTATATTTTTTATTTTCATTTTCATAAGTATCAAAATCATCACTATCATGCACACGTTGCTTGCACTTTTATTGTGTAAAAATCATCACCCACAAATAATATTAAATGAAATTCACTTGCCCATTGAAAATATGTGTATATACTATTTTTTTAAAACCATTATTCTCCCTTGGAGCTTACTATTATTTTGGCTGCACCCCATAGTCTCTTCTATATTTACAGTTTATTAAAGTAATTTATTTTTCCTCTTTCTTCAACCCCTCACCTCTACATTCTTCTAGATTTTTTTTTCCATTTTCAATTAAACCTGTAATCAACCAATTACAATCAATAAGAGAAATTGACATTCTCATTGAAGCTACTTCCTTGTTGCCTTAAGATTCATTTGCTCCACATCACATAAGCAATAATGAATTAAACTTTTTATATAAAAGAAAATCACATAGATACATTTTTGTATCCATAATATATTCATCATACAGTGAAATTTAGGTATAAGAAAATTGAAATTTTTGATGTTTTATATAAAAGAAAATCACATAGATACATTTTTGTATCCATAATATATTCATCATACAGTGAATTTAGGTGTAAGAAAATTGAATTTTTTGATGTTTTATTACGTGTCTTCTTCCCCTCTTCTCTTCAATGTGTCTCTCCATTTGCTCCTTAAATAATCTAACTCTAGCGCTTTCCAACAATTGGATAATTATTATAATAATAATTATTATTTTATTAGTAAATCTCCTCTTATTATGTTAATGAGTTTGTTTTCTTAGGAAAAAATAATATTTTAGCAAATGATCAAAAGTAAGAGCTTTAACAAAAATTCAAAATCTGTCTTAGTTTTCATTACCTTTGACGCATCTGGCATGTTTCATTTCTTGATTATAACTTGCAAAAGTGGGTACTGTAACACAATGATGATGATTAGTGATTTGTGCTGAGAGAATTTGGGAACAAAAGATATTGGCACAAAATTTTGTAAACTTTAACTTTTCTAAATTTTCAGTAAATATTAGGGATTGCATTGTTCATAAACAAACAACACATCCCTGCCCTTGAAACTCCTTTTGTGTTAGATCCAATGGTGGCTGAACAAAAAGACACAAAGGCGGGTACGGTTTACCCGTTCCACCATAGCTAGATCCCTCGAGTGCATATCAATTTTTTTTTAATTCCTTGCCTAAAAAAAATGTCTTTTTTTTTGGATTGCCTATTTCTAATCCTAAATGGAATGTAATGACCCTGGGATCTATATGTCAACATAGTATCTATTTAGATACGCTCGAATGACCCCTTCTCATAGAAAATAACTTACCAAAAACAATACCAAACAGCTCCTTAGTTACAGATAGTTATTTGACAACACAAGTACTCTGTTTTGCATATATTTATATATTTTTACTAGCTCTGTTTTGGAAATTCCTGCTAAACAGTATAAGTGAGAGAAGGAGACATGCTGGACGTTTACCTCCGACTATTTTGTGAGAGGTTGAAAAGGGTGTTAGCAGGTGAAGAAGGCACGTTGCCGTTGCCTGATTCAACAAATTTAGCCTCGCTTTTTCAAAACCTTCTTACGGAGTCCGAAATTATTGCTACTACTCTACTGGAAAACTATGAAGCTGACATGGCCCGGCTTTTGTTTCAACTCATTAGAGAAGAATTCGATGAACCCAAAATATCTTTGCCTTTTTTGCAACTGTTGGACTTAGAAGAAAGTGATGATGACGTTAAAAGACAAGATATTTTGGAAATTCTGGAAGACATCAATGACTTTGTCCATGAATCTGAGGAAGCCATTGACACATTCTTCATCAACATCATGCAGACGCAAAACAGTGAAAACGAAAGTGAAAGCAGTACTAATATGTCTCTTCTTGTTGGACTCCACGGTAAAATCATTGATATTAGAAATCAGATGCAACAGCTTCCACCTGGCGACAATGGTTTTGATATCAATGAACAAAGGGACAAACTCATTCACTTATTGAGTGAGGGACAGCCTCAGCTTGATATCAGTGAATTTGAAAGGGGCAGAGAGAAGTTGTTTGATTTGTTGATTGAGAGACCATCTGGGCTTTCAGTGGTTGCAATTCTCGACAGCAATGGCTTCGATAAGACTGCTTTTGCTGCAGATACATACAATAATAATCACGTCAAGTACTATTTTGACTGTCATGCTTGGGTCAGGGTTTCCTTAGCCTACGATTTTGACAAGATATTGGATGACATAATCAAGTCTGTGATGCCTCCATCTCGGGTTAGTGTAATTATCGGTGAAGATTATCAATTCAAGGAATCTGTTCTTCGAGATTACCTAACAAACAAGAAGTACTTTATTGTGCTTGATGATGTCTTCGATCACAGTGATATATGGGATGATCTCGAAAAAGTTCCCCCTGATAATCAGAATGGAAGCAGAGTATTGATATTGGTCACTGATCCAGACCTCCTTACGTCGTTGGAAATGGAAAATGGAGAGAAGATTCGGCTTGATTCGGTGCTCATTGGAGGACCATTGATCAGATTAAAGGATGAAGCCTGGCAATTTTTCATCCTACACTATGGAAGTATGCCATTAGGAAATTATCTTCAAGGCGAAGCGATTCCGACAGTTTGGAGACAAATTTATTCTGTGATGGAGTTACCTTTTCACTTGAAAGTCTGCTGCATCTATTTGTGTGTCTTCCGTCCAAGTATTGAGATATCTACGAGGCAATTATATCAGTTGTGGGTAGCTGAAGGTTTCATATCATCCAACGGTGAAGAAACTGCCGAACATTACTTGAAAGAACTAATCCAACGCGGCTTCATTCAAGTGAGTAAGAGAAGAGCCGGCAGCACAATTAAAGCGTGTTATGTTACAAGTCTTGAATTTACTTCATTGGCTTTGATGGCAGAAAAGACGATATTTGTCTGGAATCCTGGCATGCAAGTGGAATCACTATCAAATGTTAAACGGTGCTTCATTTGGGGATATCTGATTGAGTTTTTATCATTAGAACATCCCGACATCCATCTCCAATCTTTTCTGAATCGCAGTTCAAAAACCGATCATCTCGCTCTGGTACAGTGCGAGAATTTTTGTAAAAAGTTCAAACACCTTCGGGTATTGAACTTTGGTTCTGCAGTTCTCGACCAATATCCACCCGGATTAGAAAATTTTTTCTATTTGAAGTATTTGAAACTGAATATCCCTTCGCTCAAATGTCTTCCTTCGCTGTTATGCACCCTTATAAACCTTCAAACACTTGAAATGCCTTCTAGCTACATAGATCATTCACCAGAGGATATTTGGATGATGCAAAAACTCATGCATTTGAACTTTGGTTCCATTACTCTGCCTGCACCTCCAAAAAATAATTCCAGCACTCTGAAAAATCTCATTTTCATATCAGCCTTACACCCTAGTAGTTGTACTCCAAATATATTGGGTAGACTCCCTAATGTTCAAACTCTTAGAATATCTGGAGATTTGAGTTACTATCATTCTGGGGTTTCGAAAAGCCTATGCAAACTACACAAACTTGAATGCTTGAAGCTGGTGAATGAAGGCAAGATGTGGCAGGTCTCACGGATAATCCTGTCTGAATACAAATTTCCTTCAAGTCTGACCCAGCTGAGCCTATCAAATACTGAGCTAATGGAGGATCCTATGCCGACACTAGAGAAGCTTCCACACCTTGAGGTGCTGAAACTGAAGCAGAATTCGTACTTAGAAAGAAATCTGGTTTGTGTTGGCTGTAGCAGTTTTCCGCAGCTCAAGATTTTGCACCTAAAATCAATGCTATGGCTGGAGGAGTGGACGATGGGGGCAGGAGCAATGCCAAAACTTGAAAGCTTAATTTTGAACCCTTGTGCGTACTTGAGAAATCTTCCTGAGGGGGCATAAAGAGCTTATGCAAATTGGAGTTACATTGGCCTCAGCCAGAGTTGAGACAACGGCTACGGGCTTTTGAGGATATGGAGTGGCGGTATGGCATCCAGTTATATCCATCTGGAATCTAACGGATTGAAAGGGGTGAGAGTTTTACTTGATAATTACTGATGTGGTATGACTTTGTTTCACCCACTCAGTAGATTTATATATGTGCTGTCTGTAGTAAAACCTACAAGGGTTCAAATTTTAATTTATGATTCTGTGTCCTTTGACTTGTGTAGGAAACGTCAAAGGGGGAAGCATTATATATAGCTGCAATCTGGCTTTCAATTTCAACTGTAATTTCAGCATTGATCCGTTCAATTCTCTTCATTTCAGCTGCCTTTTGGGGACATTATTTTGAAGCGGATTTGCCGCCAGTGATGCCATGGTGAGTCTATTGTCCATAAACTATAAGGTACGTTTTTGCTGTTGATGGTATGTATTAAGAACCGCTGTGTGCTGAGAACTCTAAGAAAGAGACATCTAGTCGAAGATTCATGAGTGTTCTTCATAGATGTATAGTTTTGGCTGTCTTTGGACCGTACGAAAATAGACATCTAGTCAAATTTTCGTCAAGTGAATGAGGGAATTGCAACAACGTAAATAATGCCTCTGTGAACTCATACCTTATTTGAACTTTAATTGTATTGCAAAAGGATATGTTATGAGTTAAAGTTTGCAAATTAGTAGTGTTACTTGTAATCCATCACCAGCAAGACTATAAATTGTAAGGTAAAGTTCGGATCAGCATTCATTGGTTAAACTGCAGACCAGAAATACTTGATCTTGAATATCACTTGAGTTGCATCAATAATTAGAGTAATGTAGATAAGATCAATATTGCTCAAAATATATTGTTCAAAGGAAAAATGGGCAATGCCTAGAAATGAATATAACTTGCTATTTCAGACTCTGTTAAAAGAAAAGTAGGGGCATGCAGACACCGAATGGATTAAAGGAATCTCTTTTGAGAAACGTTGAAAAGGAATAAAGTGGGAAACTGAAGACAAAGCAATCAAAAATCGAAGATAAGCTAATTGTAATCCAACTAGAAGGTACTAAAAATATATTTGTCTATATTTAAATTTAATTTCCACTGCCAATTTGTAGTTTCAATCCCCAAAATGGATCCAAAAGACTTCTCTGTCCCAATAAAACCTTTTCCCAATAAAATTCTAGGAGCAAAAATACGCAAGCATACCAATTCTGCCGTCTTCTACATGTTAACTTAGCTTTTATTGAAATTCAAGAAAGCAAAATGGCTAAAACATCAAAAATTGCAAACATGAACGTCAATAAACAAATCCACGAACAAAAACTACTCACAAATAGAGTCTTTGAGCTCCAAAGTAACACCCATGCATAGCTAGCATTTTAATTCAGCCCATGTGATACAAGCTATAATTCATTTGAATTATTTATTAGAAAAGAGAAAATAAGATAGTTTTACGGATATTTCAAGTTTTCACCGGCACAACTTAACCAAGTCCATAATGTTACAAATAATGTGTAACCTTATGACCCACCCAATAATAGAATCAGATGTAGTATGCACAAATTGCACAATCAGAAAAGCATCCTACTGATCCACCGATTTAATCTTTTAACCTTATGACCCAACCAATCTTGACCTGTAACCTTTGCTTTCTGATGTTTAACACATTATCTCATGCTGTTCAAAAATCTGAAATGTTTAACGAGAGAATTAATCTCGCTAAATGGCTTTTGGCATGCAGTTAAAAAATATTGGTTTACCTATCAAAAAAACTGATTCAAACAAGTTGACCTAATGGTTATATAAATCTTGATTTAGATGATATCAAACTACATATTAAGGGTAAAATAGAAAACATACTATTTTAATCTCATTAGTTCTTGAAGGACATATGTCATCTATGTGAGCTCAAGTTCAAAGCATTCATGGTCAAAGCTCATTAAAGTTAAGGACAAGCATTAGAGATACTATCCAGCATAGGTGATATTTCTTGTCGTATTTTTTGTAAGGCTAATATGATTAAATGTGTGTATGATTAAGCATTTGAAAGCTCAATTTATTATCATGATCATGGAACTTTCATATTGAAAAGTTTCTATTCTTGAATAAAAATGAAGATTAAGTGTTTTTATCAAAATGATTGCCTTCAAGTGCATGGGCTAATTTTTGGAGAATTTGAATGATTAAACACTCAAAAACACTCTTTTTTTCTTATGAACTCAATACAACTCCTCAATTACAACTCTTTTAAAATTAAGAAGCTTTACTACTTCTTGTTGCTTAAACCAACTAAGAGAGGAGGTATTTATGCTTGTTACAAATCATAACCATATATTAACCAAACTACCACACAAATTAAACCTGACAACCCTACTCAACACCACAAATTCTACTTACCAAATTACCATATTTAACATTATAAATCTTAACTACATAAAGAAGCTTCCATGGACTAGATCAAAGATCATTTGGGCTTCAAAGTCAAGTTTATGATCCAACACTAATTTGGAAAGTTTTTGAAAATTTTCGAAAAGTTTTTTACTATTACCTAGTAACTCAAACTTTAGTTACTTGCCTAATTTTTGTATGCCATTTTTTTTCCCCACTTCCTCATCAGATTTAAATATATCGTAAAACCCTCAAAGGGTCATAATTATGTCGCAACGTAGGCTCAACATGAGTAGCAAAACAGAGTGGGATAGCCACATTACAGCAGACAAACAAAGAAAGATCCCTCCCTCTGAAATCTATCTAATAAGAACAGTAAAAGCATATCGTCTTTTATGATTCTTATTTCCCTTTATTTGTTGTGTAGGTTAAATTAGAGTGGGAAACGTCACCGGCCAAACGTTCAGTTTCAACTGTAAAATCAGCTTTGATCCATTCAGTCTTCGTTTTCAGCTGTCTATTTGCCTCAGGAGGGAAGGCATTGTTTTTGCTTTGTAGATTTCAAGGATTTGCTATAAGTGGCGCCTTTTTTGCAGTAAATATTTTCTAGAGACTTAAATGGTTGTATTCCTTAATTTATTTTTTTATATATTGTGTTTTAATTACTGTTTTGTTTAAAGAAGTACTCCAGTTAAGGCCCGGACAGGTATGGCTTGGCTATCTTTGGACTTGTGTGGTTCAGTACTAGACATAATGACCAAGCTAGTATCGTTTAGAATGGTGGGGATGTACGGTAGTCAGAGGCTGAAGCTCAAAGATTTGGGTTGCGGTGGCAATGTAAACGAATAAAATTTGGGTGCATAGGGAGCTGGAGATAGGTTACTTGGTCATGTGTACTTAGTTCAATGTCTTATGTGTTCTGTTTGTAGTGCAAAGTAATAATGGTAAAACTAAACTTGCATCATTGCATTGCGGCTTCTTCTCTACTGATTTGTATGACAGCCCAAAGGTCTGAGAATTAGATAAAATAGGTCACTCCCACTAATATTCGAAGAGATCTCTATAAAATAGTTCACTCCCACTAATATTCGAAGAGATCTCTAAACCTATCCAAATTTGGGGAATGAGCCCTGTGCCCAAATGAATACCACTTGCTAGACTATAAGCCTTGTGGCGAAATGAGTTTCTTTTTGTGAAACACAAAGAACATTCCCAGAGACTTTCAACAATGGCAGATGAAACTTTGGAATCAAGTCAGAGAATTGTCTCTGAGCCATGCCCTGATGGTTGTGTAACAACAGATTCTAACGGAATGGTATCCTCCTCCTCAAGGCTGTTATAAACTAAATGCAGTTGCAGCCATAGATTTTTCAAAGTCAATCGAGTCTTGGAATTATTGTCAGAGATTCATGGAAATATCACGGCTGATGCTGTAGACTGCTCAAATTTTGGTGGGGATGTACGTTAGTCAGAGGCTGAAGCTCAAAGATTTGGGTTGCAGTGGCAATGTAAACGAATAAAATTTGGGTGCATAGAGAGCTGGAGATAGGTTACTTGGTCATGTGTACTTACTTGGTCATGGGTATTAGTTCAATTTCTTATGTGTTCTGTTTGTAGTGCAAAGTAATAATGGCAAAACCAAACTTGCATCATTGCATTGCGGCTTCTTCTCTACTGATTTGCATGAAATTGATCTTAACATTTCATCTATTTTAACAATTGTCACTGCAGGTAGTTTTAATTTCAAAATTTTCAAATTTGAAATGAGTTGATTGCGTTGAGAAATATGAAAAAAATTAATGTTGTGACAATTCATAGTGGAAACATAATACGACCATACTCAATATATTTTTCAATACTGATGCGTGTTATAGTACGGGAACAGGATACTTACACATCAAAGTTTGGAAAATAGTAATATAAACATCCAAATTTTCAATAAAAGACAATAAGACCTTCTTTGACTAAAATGCCCTCCAATTCTATTAACTCAAAAAAATTGATTATAATATTTTATAATAAATAGAAATATAATATTAAAATAAATGTAACAACATATATATTTTAAAATAATTTCAATATTTAAAAAATATTTTAATACTTGAAAATCTTATATTATGTAAAACTAAATCTTTTAATAAATAGAAACATAATATTTAAATAAATATGTAAAAAATTAAATTATTTTCAGTGTTAGATAAAATAATTTTAATATTATGAACACATGAGATATATTTTATTAATTGTAAAACCTATTTAACCCAAATATTTATTTAAAATTTTATAATAAATACAGATGTATTATTAAAATAAATAAAATAATATAAATTTTAAAAATTATTTTATATATTAAAAATATTATAATATTTTTAGTCTATCAAAAAAATTAAACTATTTACATTATATTTGTATTAAAAAATTTTATAGCCAATTTTTTTGTTACAATATCAAAGGATATTATAGTAAAAAATGGGTGATGCTGTTGCTAATTGAAACTTAGGATTTCCATTACTATTTTCTTAAATCTTAGGAGTATACATGTTCTTTTTCTTCACAACAGTGATATATTTAAAACTAAGAATACAATATATAAGTCTATTATGGCACAACCTAAATTTCTGCTCTTACTAATTAATAATACTGGAGAAAAATCTACATTGGTATTGGAGAAAATCTATTTTGTTTTTTATTCCGGACCAATTGTATAAATGGGGAGCCGAATAGAGTCTCAGTGCAGGGAACCAAAACTCCAAACAGCTTTATTTGCTTCTGAAACTCTAACCTTGAAGCAAAATTAGTTCTAACATCGGAAAAGAATTCTCAAACGAAAGCTAAACCTTACTGGTACAAATTGCAGAAGCTTTTGTGCTTCAAATGAACGAAATACAAGTGGAAACATAGAAAAAAAAATGCATGCAAAAGAGAGACTAATCACCAGCCAGCAAGTCCAGCTCAGAGATAGGCGAGTGCACTCGGCGAGTTGGGGACTCTAAATGGAAAAGGTCAAAAGAAGTTCTTTTATTTTATATTATTTTTCAATATTTCCAAAACTACCTCAACTCTATTAATAAGAGGGGGGTTTCACTGATTAAAACTTGGTGAGTTGTGTAATCGCACGTAGAATTTGTCTGAGGGTGAGTGAAAACAATTAAATCTAAAGGAGTTTGTGCTAGAAGTCCTGCCAATGGGTTCATTTGAACACAATTACAAATGAGTTTGTGATATTTATAAATAATTTGGATTCTAAATGATGTGGCAGTCATTTGAAACGGGATTAACCCTTCAATAAATTAATCAAAAAAATCATTATATATAGTACAACGGGAAAACCATCCACAAGTACTTATTATTTTCTAATCCTCTCTTTGAGACTACTGCTGAAGTTTTGAGCACAATAATCCGAAGGAAAAATTATTGGCCACATGGAAATTTTGATAGGATTTTTACTGTGTCTAAGGAAGCAAGCATAAGTATTTATTGTGAAAATACACTGAAAAATGGAACAAAATAATCCAATAAATACAGTGACAGAACCGAAAGGCTTGTTACTCGGCGGTGGATAATATAGCCAAGGAATAATTATTTTCTCCTTCCTCCATTTCCATGCAACTCTTTCACTTCTTACTTTGTAAATAAGCTCAGAAATGCAAACGACCATGGTGGCCATAGACATTAACATGCTGAGTAATGCGTAGTGGATTTTATGGGCCGATGAAAGTTGATCGAAAATAGCCGATGGAACCTCTAGGACGAAATTGACAATGACAAAGATTTGCTCTGGCGTTAGCTGTATTACGAATTTATCATTTAGTTAAACAAGGAACTGGGATATACGAAAATTTTCAATCCGAATTTAAAATTAGCAATTATAGTCCGGGATGAGTTTATAACATTCTAAATGGACCTTTGCATTATTACTGCAAAATATTAAAAAATAATAATTTATAACTATAAACTCCTCATAAATATTAATCTTGGAATTTAATTCCAGACCTAAAACTGATTGCTGAGATGTGTATTGAAGATATGTGGATTTATGGGATAATAACACAGGATCATTATCTTTCTTCATCATTACAAAAAAAAAAACAAATATTTTTTTTTTTTGCAAATGGTAATGATTAAATAGTTTTGGTATTAAGCTAAATACTGTCGGTGAAAATCTAATACTAAAAGAGTAATTTTTTTTTCATTTTTAACAAGATCGAGGCTTAATAATTAATTACTTATACAAATGGCAATAATGAGCTTATTAGTAGAAATATTAAACTCTCCTTTTGTAATTATATATAAAAAAAAAAGAAAGCCCTCTTTTGTGTATCTACTATTTTACCCAAGATGTGCTGAAGAATCCCGCAATTGGTCGAATAAAACTTTCTATTTATAAAATTGTACGGGATAAAAGAAAGTTGGAGAATCGATAAAAATCCTAAGGCCAAGAGATTCACGGCCAATCTTTTCCCAAATAAAAACCTTCTTATCTGACTTGAGCGTCGGAGGGTTTACGCCGGGAAACACCCGGCGCACTCTGACTTGTTCTGTGAGTGCAGGAAACCCATAAAAGCAACTAGGCGAGGAGAAATTCTGGTCGACATAAAGTTGAACGAGCAGGAAGCCTGGTCTCAGAAGAGCACGACCAGAATTCTGCATCAACACTATTAATATATTTGTGAAAAGGTTAAATTCTTTACCTTTCGAGTTGGGTGGTCTCTCTTGAGATCCGCCTTCGGATCTTCAATATCGCCAATATCATTTTCTCTTTCCCCTTCTATTCCAATAAATTTGGAGTTCTCATCAGTTGCTTCGGGTGCGAACGGAGTAAGATCAACATGAGAATGAGGGTCATCGTCCTCAGTTGTTCTACTACTCTGGAATCCAAATGCATACCAATTATTACGAATTAAATACAAATGCAGGCCAACTATTGTTCCAGTAGTTGAGTTTGAATTGATGTAACAGTTTATTTGTAATCGGCACACCGAGATACCTGACCGTACTCATAAATTAAAAGGGTCGATGATTGACTGACCTCTGGACTCAAGTCATCTTCTATATGTGGTTCCGTAGGCTTGAGATCTATATCATCGTCCTCTTCCGCATTTATGCTCAGGTAAATAGAAGAGGGTGATGACCCAACATCAGAATGGGTGCCTTCAATCTCAATTGTGCTTGAGCCACTACCCTGAAATTCATCATTAAAAAACTAATGCGATTAACTAAGAGATGGCACTCTCACACAGATTCCGCCAATCAATCAATGTGCAATTAATGCATGTATACATACATACATAGAAATATTCCTAATATGCAATATGTACAGAAAATGAATAAATTGAAACTCGATTGTCAGGATGGGGGATCCCTTCTTGAGTTTGGTCTCGTATTGCCATACAATAATGTTAGGTTTACAAAGTTGTGACACAAATTAAATTTGTATCCGAACTAATGCGATTTATGTGTCATTTAATATTCTTTGAGACCTAATCTGATAATTAATTATTGAGTTTCATCATTTCTCTATTCTCATCTATGCTCAACGCAAATAAAAATTACGAACCAATAGAGAATAGTGATATACTCACCCCACTGCCAAACGCCCTTACCTTGAACCCCACTCAAGCAAAATAGTTTTCAAAAAAGAAATTAGATATGCAATTAAAAAAAAAAAGCTTGAGTGGGTTTGGGGTTTATTGATGGGGGAGAGTCGTATGGTTATGATAAATAGAAACCTCGATCACTTGGGATCGGGATCGCTTGTTGAGTTTAGTCTTCTTAAGAAGCTTATCATGTCCTTTCTTCATTTCAGCAACAGCAGCTCTGATTTTCCTTCGACCTTCTCTGGTAGCACTCTTGACATCGACCCTGAAGTCTTTCAAAAACTTATCCATTTTTGAATGCAGTAAGAAATTAATCTTTTTTCCCTCTCTTATGTCTACTACGTCGCATGCCCACTGTTTCCTCTGTTTAATTAATTTGGCGGTGCATTAAATTGCTGGGAATCGAGGCTGCAGTGTTTTACAACAACATTTAATTAGAATGAAATTGAAGAGAAGGGAGGGTTTGAAAATAACCCTTGCCGAAACCGATAATGATCAGGCCAACGATGGTTTCTAGGTAAATTGTCTTGGTATGCATGTCTTTACTTGGAGAATTAATATTGGTATGATACTTTGATCACAGATGAGAGAATGTTTGTCCGTGCAACTTTTTTGTGGCATATATCACATATACGATATTATTATAAATTCCACTACCTAGGATTCGTCAGTTAATTTTATTTTAAATCGACACGTTACTCCATACGCACACTCAAGGGGTTAGGTGATGCTCAAACACAGGACTTTCGCTCGAATACCACACTAATTAATGAAGTCATTTAACCTAAGCTAATTATGTAAGAATACAGCTCATGTTTTATAAAATGGAAAAAGTCGCCCGCACCCCAATTTTCTTTTATAAATAAATGGTCACACCCATGAGTTTTATAAATAGTCATATAAATTCGAAATAAAAATTCAATAGTAATTATAAATACGATAGATACTAAGATAAAATAATTAATAAAAATAAAATATTAAATATAATTAATTAAATGACATATATATGATATGAAAATTATTTTTAATATTAATCTAATATAGACGTAATAAAAAATTTATTAAAAATATATAATACAGATTTTGTAAGTTATTTTGAATATTAAATGCAATTATTTGAATATTATAAACTTTTGCATGAACATGTTTTACTAATATTAAAACATATCTGTCATATTAATAATTTTAGTACAATTCTTTTAATATTCAAAATGATTTATAAAATTTATATTATTTTTTATATTAGATCATTTCAATATAGAATTTTTTAAGTCATTTTTTTTATTGTAATAGTTGAAGGGTATAATCATAAAACAGAGGTTTGTGTGATCATTTACGAAAACCTTATGACTTTTCATTAGGAAAAAGACACCTACACTTTCAAGTTTTGAGGAAATGGTCACACAGACACCTAAGTTTTTAAAAAGGGACACTAAAACCCCTTTTAAACCATAATACCCTTTAAATTTAGTAATTAGAAAATTGATTTTATAGTTTTTTAATTAATACAAATTTCATATAAATAATATAATCTATCTAGTACACTAATAACATTAAATTATTTTTTAACATTTAAAATAATATTAAAATTTTAAATTATTATATTTTCTTTAATAATATAAAATTAAAAAATATCATAGGTTTTGATTCAAGGGTTTTAAGTTTCTTATTGTTCTTTTTTTTTCACTTTTTTTTATTAATGATGATACTGAATATATGGATCGGGGCTTCCTGCTATTGGAAGGCTATATATAAATCTGTCATTTGGCAACGGAAAGAAGAAATATAAAATCAAATTTGCTATAGATTGTCCTCTCACTCCGCCTGTTGCTCTCGCAATCGGCTGCCCACAGTATTTTTTCTCTCCTAATTATTAATATGGTGAAGTTAGACAGTCGTCTGAGTTAGAACATATTTCCCTTGATTATCAGTGAAGATAAAAATTTAGGCTGTTAAGAATAGGTCCCAACAGATGGCTGATTGTAATAATAAACACCAAATTAAAAAAAAACAAGTGCTCAAGATGCAATTAGTCAACAACATATGAGTCGTTGTGCAAATGCCACAGTTTAAGCCTACATATTATACAAATGTATATAATAGTGTACAAACTGGTCTTAAAGCGTTGTTAATTTCTTTGGAGTCATCGACGGTCCGGCCGTTCACTATATATGTTTTTTGTATTAAAATATAATAATGCATGCGAGGATTCGTGCAAGTTTTTTATATCTAGATAAAGAGTCCAACTAGAAAGAGACAAATCCTAATGATATGACCACTAACTGAGCTATTTACTGCATCTTGCTCTCTTTCTTTTGGATGCTTCTCAATTGTTGTTGTCTTCTTAAAGAACAAGAATAATATAGAACTTATTAAATAGAGCTTACAGCAGTAGAGCTTATAGAAGCAGAGTTTATACCAATATAATTTTTGGACAAAAAGTCATTGGGTGTTTGGTTGTCAATTAAAAAAATATTTTTGAACCATTAAACGGTTTGGTTGTGTAAAATTAAAAGTGCTTTTGTGTAATTAAATTACCAAAAAGGATATGTATTCATAATTATTTAACATGTAACAAAATGCATCCAAGCTATCAATTAATAAGAAAAAATAATTCAATCATTTTTTTAATTTTCAAAATTAAAAATTTCATAATTGATATATTCTCCTAAACAAATAATACTATCCAAATTAAAATGATAATTAATAATATAACTGAAATATTAACGGAACATGAGAAGTGTCGTATTACCTGACATCCTCATCACCAAAAACGTTAGCTATGACTATGATTACTCTCTCAAGTGTTGGTTGTGTATTAGAGATTGCAAAATTAAAGTGTTGGTTATTTTTTAAAAAAAAGTAAAAAGAGATAAAGTGAAGTGACGGCAGCAATATGTTTATATGGCGGCAACAAGTTTTGTTGGGTAGGTTTTATACAAAGGTTATTATGTAATTAATGAAATATGTCAAGGATATTTTTGATATTATATATTTTTTGAAAAAGTTCTCTAACCTCTACTTCCTAAAGCTCAAATTTGGGTTTTTGCTAGTAGAGGTAAATTAGTTTATTTAAGCTAAAAAAACTCTACTAAAAAAAAGCAAACACCATAAAAAAATTTAAAAAGTGTTTATGCGATTAAATAAGCATTTATGACTCTTAAATAAGCCATACCAAATAGACACTAAGAATAGCATTTTAATGAAAAACAAGCTGGAGTAGCTCTGTTGGCTCGAGCATGTGGCTGTTAATCAAAGGTTGAACACTCGTATTTTAATTTGTTTTTATATCAAATTCCTCTCCAATAGAAATTTCATCCCACCAAATATATAAATGGGAAGGACTATTTGGACGCAGAAAATTTATTCAGATCACTCATATTTTAACTAAATTTTATTTTATTCCTATAATACTAGTAAGTTAATTTGTTATTAAGGAAAATATATTATGATTACTCTTGGCACCCATTCCTCTTGCGCATTCATCATCCATCTTGCGCCATAAATTTGTTTTCTTCTTAAATTTTAATGATTCTATCTCACTTCCTCATCTCATCACCGGTAGTCTCTCTCCTCTTCTTTCTTCTTCTCAACTGACTTAGCAATTGAAATTGCAAAGTGTGAGTATACAAGAGAATAAATCGGAGAGATGAGTTGGCATAGAATTGTGGTTTAATAATTCTTAATCTGACTTTCCTTTATTTTATTATATTTTTTTATTTGTCAAAATATGATTTCTGATCTTCCATTTTGGCTAGATTGGTGATGGCTGAGTCTAGAGAAAGAATCGTTATATAAATGGATTTCAACGAATAAAAAAAGAAGAAAAAACTAATATTATGTTTTAAAAAAATAAAAACATGCAACGATAACGATTTAAGTTAGGGTTATTTTTGGAATTTCAAAGAGTTCTAAGCAATACTTAATTTGAGAACATTGAGGCTATTTCACCCCAGTAAAATACTCCCAACGCCTATTTTTCTATAAAGTTTAATACTCTTAAATAAATTTACTTATAAATCCTTTAGTCTCTTCTTCATAATCTAGCTTATAGTTTCCTCTCTTAAATACATATAAAACTATTTTTGCCCTTGATGGAAGACAACATTGACAAAACAAAGCATTGCCCGCTGGGAATTACTAACGAACATATTGTAACATTTCTTATAATAAAAAAAAACAGAAAAATAAAATCTCAATTATTATTGAACCAGCAACAACGTCATTTTCAAGTTTCATGAATATAAAATCATGATCAAAGCACAAGTGGCAGTTTGATTGCAGAGGGTAGTATTAAATTCATATTTGCACAAACTCCAAAAGTCTCTTTGCTTAATCACAAATCCAAATTACGGATCATCCTCCATTACAATCTTTATAATGCTTAAAACTATATTATTTCTAAAAGTACTAGTTTTGCAAGGATCACTCATAAAATTTACAGATCTGAAATTATTTCGGCAAAGTTAGAATGTTCTTTGATGTTCACTGATATTGATGAAGAAATAGATATATTTTCGGAATTAAGTTCGGTGCTTAAAACAATTATAAATTATAAATTTTGTTGATGGCTACCTGAGAAATTGAGTTTATTCAGTATTTTAATAGATTCAAACAGTCTCATTCTTTCAAATTTTTTTATAAAATGTCATAAATAATAGAGCATTTTTAAAGTGAAAATAATCACATGTAATACACATTTTGTAGTTGACAAGAATATTCATAAATTTAATCTATTACGGCATACAATTGGATAAGCCATTTAATTGCTGAAGACCATTTGTTGACTTCTCTCCAGACTATTTTAATAAAGCAAATAGAAATTTCATCCCGCCAAATACAAATTTGTGCAGCAGACTGTAAATTTGTAATGTTACTTGTTGTCCTTCAACAGAAAGACTCTAAATAAGTAAGGTAAAGTCCATTGAAAGTTCAGCTTTTCTGCAAATCAGGTCTTTGCACAAATTTAATCCGGTTGTGGTCTGTAGACAGTTGATTGTGAATTTCCAGTTTTTCCAACAAGCCAACAGTACCCTAACATAATCAACCCAAGCGTTTAAACAGGATACAAATTTGCAGAAGCCACCAGAGTTGCATCAACTATTGGAATAAATGCAGATAAGACTACTGATGCATAAAAATGGAAATTAACAATCAACTTGAGCAAAACCATAAAAATGCCATAGTAGTTAAGGTTAGTTCCAACGCGAGACCCAACTCGAGTGGCAAAACAGAGGCGGTTAGCCACACGTTGTGGCAGAGAAACAGAGAAATATCATTCTGTATTCTATTTAATAACTGTAAAAGCGCATTTTCATTTAATAACTGTAGGTAAAATCAGAGGGGGATACATCATAACTGCAGCCACGCTTCCTAATTCATCTGTAATTCACAATAATAATCATGTCAAGTACTATTTTGACTGTCATGCTTGGGTCAGGGTTTCTATATTCTATGATTTTGGCAAGATATTGGATGACATAATCAAGTCTGTGATGCCTCCATCTCGGGTTAGTGTAATTATCGGTGAAGATTATCAATTCAAGAAATCTGTTCTTCGAGATTACCTAACCAACAAGAAGTACTTTATTGTGCTTGATGATGTCTTCGATAACAGTGAGATATGGGATGATCTCGAAGAAGTTCTCCCTGATAATCAGAATGGAAGCAGAGTATTGATATTGGTCACTGATCCAGACCTCCTAACGTTGTTGGAAATGGAAAATGGAGAGAAGATTCGGCTTGATTCGGTGCTCATTGGAGGACCATTGATCAGATTAAAGGATGAAGCCTGGCAATTTTTCATCCTACACTATGGAAGTATGCCATTAGAAAATTATCTCCAAGGCGAAGAAAATACATCATCTGTATTTGAGCATTGATCCTTTCAATACATTTCATTTCAGCCGTCTTTTGGGGAAGTTGTTTTGAATTCGATTTGCGAATCTTTGGAAATGTCTGCAGAAATCTTTGTACAGGAGTGCGGTTATGACATACAATTATATTATAATGAAACTTTAGCTTTAAGAAATTTTAAGATGTTCTATTTTCAAAAGACATCTAGGACTAACTTTTTTTTTTCATTCCCATTCTTTATCTTAGTTAATTTATTTTTTTGCTCACTGGGCACTATAAGGCAGAGTTTATTTCTCTCTCTCTAATTTTTTTTTCCAAACTAATGCTGTTAGTTTAAAAATCTTCGTATTACAATCTGGTCATCATTATTTTCATTTTATTTTGAGACAAAAGAATTGTTTTTGAGTTCTCATTAGCAAATAATTAAACAAGATTACAGGACATCAGCACCTTATTCTTTTCTTGAACTAAGTCTTTGTTTTGTTTAGTCTTTTGTTAAGATGCTTTATTAACCTTCCTCCTTTTTCCTATTGCTAGTTTGGTATCTCTTTCATTTCTTGAACCAAGATATTTGCCTTTAGTTAGAAGTAAAGCTAAAATGCTCCTTCGCCTTTCCTCCCTTTTCTCTTAACTTGTGTTTTCTTATGCGATCATTTTCAATCGTACCAACACCATTCATTTATCAATACCCAGTTTGAATAAAATTCTACAATTTGATTTTTTTTGCTTCTTCCACATAATTGTTTGATTGTGGTGCTTTCAGTCAGAATTAGATATCATCGGGACATTAAATCTTTGATTACTCAAACAATCAATAAAAGGTATTTTATTTTCTGAATTATTCATTTAATAACTTCATTTTATTTATTTTTATCTCATGAATGTTAGATCGACTTTAGGTCTGTGATTAATTATTTTTCACAAGTTATATTTTTTATTTTCATTTTCATAAGTATCAAAATCATCACTATCATGCACACGTTGCTTGCACTTTTATTGTGTAAAAATCATCACCCACAAATAATATTAAATGAAATTCACTTGCCCATTGAAAATATGTGTATATACTATTTTTTTAAAACCATTATTCTCCCTTGGAGCTTACTATTATTTTGGCTGCACCCCATAGTCTCTTCTATATTTACAGTTTATTAAAGTAATTTATTTTTCCTCTTTCTTCAACCCCTCACCTCTACATTCTTCTAGATTTTTTTTTCCATTTTCAATTAAACCTGTAATCAACCAATTACAATCAATAAGAGAAATTGACATTCTCATTGAAGCTACTTCCTTGTTGCCTTAAGATTCATTTGCTCCACATCACATAAGCAATAATGAATTAAACTTTTTATATAAAAGAAAATCACATAGATACATTTTTGTATCCATAATATATTCATCATATAGTGAAATTTAGGTGTAAGAAAATTGAAATTTTTGATGTTTTATATAAAAGAAAATCACATAGATACATTTTTGTATCCATAATATATTCATCATACAGTGAATTTAGGTGTAAGAAAATTGAATTTTTTGATGTTTTATTACGTGTCTTCTTCCCCTCTTCTCTTCAATGTGTCTCTCCATTTGCTCCTTAAATAATCTAACTCTAGGGCTTTCCAATAATTGGATAATTTTTATAATTATAATTATTATTTTATTAGTAAATCTCCGCTTATTATGTTAATGAGTTTGTTTTTTTAGGAAAAAATAATATTTTAGCAAATGATCAAAAGTAAGAGCTTTAACAAAAATTCAAAATCTGTCTTAGTTTTCATTACCTTTGACGCATCTGGCATGTTTTATTTCTTGATTATAACTTGCAAAAGTGGGTACTGTAACACAATGATGATGATTAGTGATTTGTGCTGAGAGAATTTGGCAACAAAAGATATTGGCACAAAATTTTGTAAACTTTAAATTTTCTAAATTTTCAGTAAATATTAGGGATTGCATTGTTCATAAACAAACAACACATCCCTGCCCTTGAAACTCCTTTTGTGTTAGATCCAATGGTGGCTGAACAAAAAGACACAAAGGCGGGTACGGTGTACCCGTTCCACCATAGCTAGATCCCTCGAGTGCATATCAATTTTTTTTTAATTCCTTGCCTAAAAAAAATGTCTTTTTTTTTGGATTGCCTATTTCTAATCCTAAATGGAATGTAATGACCCTGGGATCTATATGTCAACATAGTATCTATTTAGATACGCTCGAATGACCCCTTCTCATAGAAAATAACTTACCAAAAACAATACCAAACAGCTCCTTAGTTACAGATAGTTATTTGACAACACAAGTACTCTGTTTTGCATATATTTATATATTTTTACTAGCTCTGTTTTGGAAATTCCTGCTAAACAGTATAAGTGAGAGAAGGAGACATGCTGGACGTTTACCTCCGACTATTTTGTGAGAGGTTGAAAAGGGTGTTAGCAGGTGAAGAAGGCACGTTGCCGTTGCCTGATTCAACAAATTTAGCCTCGCTTTTTCAAAACCTTCTTACGGAGTCCGAAATTATTGCTACTACTCTACTGGAAAACTATGAAGCTGACATGGCCCGGCTTTTGTTTCAACTCATTAGAGAAGAATTCGATGAACCCAAAATATCTTTGCCTTTTTTGCAACTGTTGGACTTAGAAGAAAGTGATGATGACGTTAAAAGACAAGATATTTTGGAAATTCTGGAAGACATCAATGACTTTGTCCATGAATCTGAGGAAGCCATTGACACATTCTTCATCAACATCATGCAGACGCAAAACAGTGAAAACGAAAGTGAAAGAAGTACTAATATGTCTCTTCTTGTTGGACTCCACGGTAAAATCATTGATATTAGAAATCAGATGCAACAGCTTCCACCTGGCGACAATGGTTTTGATATCAATGAACAAAGGGACAAACTCATTCACTTATTGAGTGAGGGACAGCCTCAGCTTGATATCAGTGAATTTGAAAGGGGCAGAGAGAAGTTGTTTGATTTGTTGATTGAGAGACCATCTGGGCTTTCAGTGGTTGCAATTCTCGACAGCAATGGCTTCGATAAGACTGCTTTTGCTGCAGATACATACAATAATAATCACGTCAAGTACTATTTTGACTGTCATGCTTGGGTCAGGGTTTCCTTAGCCTACGATTTTGACAAGATATTGGATGACATAATCAAGTCTGTGATGCCTCCATCTCGGGTTAGTGTAATTATCGGTGAAGATTATCAATTCAAGGAATCTGTTCTTCGAGATTACCTAACAAACAAGAAGTACTTTATTGTGCTTGATGATGTCTTCGATCACAGTGATATATGGGATGATCTCGAAAAAGTTCTCCCTGATAATCAGAATGGAAGCAGAGTATTGATATTGGTCACTGATCCAGACCTCCTTACGTCGTTGCAAATGGAAAATGGAGAGAAGATTCGGCTTGATTCGGTGCTCATTGGAGGACCATTGATCAGATTAAAGGATGAAGCCTGGCAATTTTTCATCCTACACTATGGAAGTATGCCATTAGGAAATTATCTTCAAGGCGAAGCGATTCCGACAGTTTGGAGACAAATTTATTCTGTGATGGAGTTACCTTTTCACTTGAAAGTCTGCTGCATCTATTTGTGTGTCTTCCGTCCAAGTATTGAGATATCTACGAGGCAATTATATCAGTTGTGGGTAGCTGAAGGTTTCATATCATCCAACGGTGAAGAAACTGCCGAACATTACTTGAAAGAACTAATCCAACGCGGCTTCATTCAAGTGAGTAAGAGAAGAGCCGGCGGCACAATTAAAGCGTGTTATGTTACAAGTCTTGAATTTACTTCATTGGCTTTGATGGCAGAAAAGACGATATTTGTCTGGAATCCTGGCATGCAAGTGGAATCACTATCAAATGTTAAACGGTGCTTCATTTGGGGATATCTGATTGAGTTTTTATCTTTAGAACATCCCGACATCCATCTCCAATCTTTTCTGAATCAAAGTTCAAAAACCGATCATCTCGCTCTGATGCAGTGCGAGAATTTTTGTAAAAAGTTCAAACACCTTCGGGTATTGAACTTTGGTTCTGCAGTTCTCGACCAATATCCACCCGGATTAGAAAATTTTTTCTATTTGAAGTATTTGAAACTGAATATCCCTTCGCTCAAATGTCTTCCTTCGCTGTTATGCACCCTTATAAACCTTCAAACACTAGAAATGCCTTCTAGCTACATAGATCATTCACCAGAGGATATTTGGATGATGCAAAAACTCATGAATTTGAACTTTGGTTCCATTACTCTGCCTGCACCTCCAAAAAATAATTCCAGCACTCTGAAAAATCTCATTTTCATATCAGCCTTACACCCTAGTAGTTGTACTCCAAATATATTGGGTAGACTCCCTAATGTTCAAACTCTTAGAATATCTGGAGATTTGAGTTACTATCATTCTGGGGTTTCCAAAAGCCTATGCAAACTACACAAACTTGAATGCTTGAAGCTGGTGAATGAAGGCAAAATGTGGCAGGTCTCACGGATAATCCTGTCTGAATACAAATTTCCTTCAAGTCTGACCCAGCTGAGCCTATCAAATACTGAGCTAATGGAGGATCCTATGCCGACACTAGAGAAGCTTCCACACCTTGAGGTGCTGAAACTAAAGCAGAATTCGTACTTAGAAAGAAATCTGGTTTGTGTTGGCTGTAGCAGTTTTCCGCAGCTCAAGATTTTGCACCTAAAATCAATGCTATGGCTGGAGGAGTGGACGATGGGGGCAAGAGCAATGCCAAAACTTGAAAGCTTAATTTTGAACCCTTGTGCGTACTTGAGAAATCTTCCTGAGGAGCTATGGGGCATAAAGAGCTTATGCAAATTGGAGTTACATTGGCCTCAGCCAGAGTTGAGACAACGGCTACGGGCTTTTGAGGATATGGAGTGGCGGTATGGCATCCAGTTATATCCATCTGGAATCTAACGGATTGAAAGGGGTGAGAGTTTTACTTGATAATTACTGATGTGGTATGACTTTGTTTCACCCACTCAGTAGATTTATATATGTGCTGTCTGTAGTAAAACCTACAAGGGTTCAAATTTTAATTTATGATTCTGTGTCCTTTGACTTGTGTAGGAAACGTCAAAGGGGGAAGCATTATATATAGCTGCAATCTGGCTTTCAATTTCAACTGTAATTTCAGCATTGATCCGTTCAATTCTCTTCATTTCAGCTGCCTTTTGGGGACATTATTTTGAAGCGGATTTGCCGCCAGTGATGCCATGGTGAGTCTATTGTCCATAAACTATAAGGTACGTTTTTGCTGTTGATGGTATGTATTAAGAACCGCTGTGTGCTGAGAACTCTAAGAAAGAGACATCTAGTCGAAGATTCATGAGTGTTCTTCATGGATGTATAGTTTTGGCTGTCTTTGGACCGTACGAAAATAGACATCTAGTCAAATTTTCGTCAAGTGAATGAGGGAATTGCAACAATGTAAATAATGCCTCTGTGAACTCATACCTTATTTGAACTTTAATTGTATTGCAAAAGGATATGTATGAGTTAAAGTTTGCAAATTAGTAGTGTTACTTGTAATCCATCACCAGCAAGACTATAAATTGTAAGGTAAAGTTCGGATCAGCACACTTTATGGATATTTCAAGTTACAGGTTTCACCGGCACACTTTATGCCAAGTCAATAATGGAACAAATAATGCGTAACCTTAAGACCCACCCAATAACAGAATCAGATGTAGTATACACAAATTGCACAATCAGAAAAGCATCCTACTGATTCTGCGATTTAATCTTTTAACCTTGTGACCCAACCAATCTCGATGAGTTGCATGTGCAATCGCAAGTAGATACGGGATTAACCCTTTAATAAATTAATCAAAAAATCATTATATATAGTACAACGGGAAAACCATCCACAGGTACTTTTTATTTTTTAATCCTCTCTTTGAGACTTCTGCTGAACTTTTGAACACAATAATCCGAAGGAAAAAATTATGGCCCACATGGAAATTTTGATAGGATTATTACTGTGTCTAAGAAAGCAAGTATAAGTAGTTATTGTGAAAATACACTGAAAAATGGAACAAATAATCCAATAAATACAGTGACCGAACCGAAAGGCTTGTTACTCGGCGGTGGATAATATTGCCAAGGAATAATTATTTTCTCCTCCTTCCATTTCCATGCAACTCTTTCACTTCTTACTTTGTCAATAAGCTCAGAAATTCAAACGATCATGGAGGCCATAGACATTAACATGCCAAGTAATGCGTACTGGATTTTGTGGGCCGATGAAAGTTGATCGAAAATAGCCGATGGAACCTCTAGGATGAAATTGGCAATGACAAAGATTTGTTCTGGCGTAAGCTGTATTACAAATTTATCATCTAGTTAAACAAGGAACTGAGATATATGAAAATTTTTCAATCCAAAATTAAAATTATCAATTAAAGTTCGGGATGAGTTCATAACATTCTAAATGAGTTTATTACTGCAAAATATTAAAAAAAATAATTTATAACTATAAACTCCTCCTAAATATTAATCTTGGAATTTCATGTTGGGAAAATATGCTCTTTAAAAGCATTAGTGTTTATTTAATTGTAATAAATAATTTTTCTGATTAATAAAATAAATGACGTATTTTATTCAAGTATCTTGGTTGCATTAATATTTTGAATAAAGTCCATTTAATCATATTATATGTGTTTATGTAATCACCATGTAGATTCACAGAAGACATAAATACAAGTTATCTTATGATTAAATAAATTTAATTCGCATTTGATAAATAAAGTTGGACACTTTATTTAGGTTTTGAAACGACCCGCCCTGCACCCCCAGAGCGAGTTTATCTAAACTCGTAAAATCGAATTAATAATAATAATAATATCTAAGGGATCTGCCAAAAATTCGGCAGAATCTCCCCTATAAATACAACATTCCCAAACCTACAATTTACAAAACAACACTCCCAATAGTATCTCAATAATCATCCAATCCTCATAATCAACTTCTCCAATCAACATATAAAATATCACCCAATTCACTCTAATATAAAAACAAATACAATGGTTATCCTTAATTACAAAATATAACAATAAATACAACTCACAATATCCTAAATATCAAAATATTAAATCTACGACTCCTAGCACTATCACGTGGCCACAATTTCAAATCTAACTACCGATACTGGGTCGACTGATGTACTTGCAAATCTCCTGTGGGGGGAAAAATATAATAACAACGAGGTGAGTATAAACTCAGTGAGTGGATACTAGTTTTCGAAAATAAATTTATTTAAAATGATTTACTCTTGATCAAATCAATTCCATCAAAACATCATAAAAACTTATATAAACATATTTAATTCAAATCAGTCACTGAAATAATATATTACATAAATTTGCATAAAATTAATGGAATCACAATACTTGTCACATCAAATACTGCATATCAAAAGCTATCATCAAACAAGTACCCAGGGGAATGATCTCATCATATTCGGACCTCAACGGACGGAAAATCAGGGAACCATCATGCCCCAGAGCTACAACGGATAGATGGGGAAAATCTCATCTCATATCTCATATCTCATATCTTATATATCTCAATATCTGTATCTCTGTAATCATCATACTGCATGCATAAGCCCACAAAAGGCAAAAGCGCCCAAACACACGGCCCAAAGCCTCGAAGTGTGTTTAGATAGGCCCCAAAGGCCTCTATCTCATCTCATTTGTATCTCTGTATTCATCTCATATTATCTGTTTCTTTGTATCTTGAGGGATAGGGTACTGTCCAATGATTTCTCAAATAACATTTTATACACATGTACATAATCATATAATTACATCTAAAATCTCATTTTCTTTTCTTCAACGTATATCAAATCCATTCAATTCTATATCATGCCTTTACTCAAAAACGACAATAAAATCATTATTCGAACTCATTCTCAGTAACAATAAATATCAACACATAAATAAAAATCAATTTTCTAGAAATCATTAAATCGAAGCATCAAATACTTATTTATCAAAACGTACTGCACTGTATCATAAAATCATCATGTATTATGAAAATAAGCTTTGTATATTCCACTCACAGTGACGATGCCCAGAGTCGGTATCAACAACGTCCGCACGTTGATTCTCGTTCGCGGATCCTCCTAATCAAGGAAATGACATAATCATTCTCCGTAAACTTGAAATACAACTAATCTTACATAATACTTCTCAAAACGAATATCTATCAACAATAATTATTCCCGCATGTACAAAATTACCAAAATACCCCTACATGCCAAAATTACCAAAATGCCCTCAACATTATTATTTTACCAACATATCCGTAGAATCTTCAATTACCAAATTGTTCTCAATCCGGATCACGGGAATAATCACAAGGCTAGAAAATACGAAATTACCCTCGGAGCGTAAAATTACCAAAATGTCCATAACAACTTCAATTACCGAATTATTCTCAAAATTACAAATTACCTTACTGCCCTACCCTAAAATTACCAAATTATCCACTGATTTCACAAATTACAAATTCACCCCAAAGTTTTATGAAATTATCAAATTGCCCCTGCCGCTCAACGGTGACCGGACTTCAGTCAACGACAGCGGGGAGCTTAGGTCTAATAGTTCCGACCGTCGTGAGTCCAATGGTGGTAGCCGTGAACTCCCATCCGCGGCGATGGCGGCAGATCAAGCTTCCCAAAACCGTGAGTTTTCCAAGAGCTAATCGGCGGCAATCCGGCCGATTCAGGTGACGGGGTTGGTCGGAAAATGACGCTGGGGCCGTGAGGAGTAGAACCCAGCTGGATGCGTGCCCAAACTCCGATAGAATCGACGGCGACGAAAATGGGTTTGGCCGTGGGTTTTCGAGCTTCAACCGACGGCGTTCCAGGTGTTTTCTGGCGACGAGGGTGGCTGGGATACGACGGTCGGCTTCCAAGCTTCAAATCGGTACCAAGCACGGCAGGTAAGGTGGCCGGAATCTCGAGATCCGACCGGGTCAAGGTCGCGGATCTAGGTCGGGTTTTTTGGGTTAAACGGGTCAAACTCTCTCTCTCTCTCTTTCTTCTTTCCAAAAATGAACACAGTTCCCCCCGTCCAAAAATATAGAACCCGATTTTTCTCTTTTTTTTTTTAAGTTTAATACTGATTAAGCTTATACTGGACCCGTAACGAAAATAAAATTCGACCATTCGAGCTTTTAATCGCGCTCAATTTATCTCGATTCGAAGAGGAAAAATTAAATCATACACTTAATTAAGAAATTAAAGTGCATATGTTACAGGTTTAGATTGTAATAAATTCATTGAATGATTTTTCTTAATTATGTATGAATTTATTGATGTAGTACAACTACATTGAACATGATTACATATGAGATTTAATTAACTGAATAATAACTGTTAGACTTATTAAATCTCATAGGCATTGATTTTACTACAATCCTAATCTTGAGTTAGTTATGATTTCATTATTGTAATTGTTATTCCATTTTAGTTGCCAATAGGAACTACACATTCTTGTAGTCAAGATTACCTGGTATCTTGGTGGGAGCAATTATGAGTATTGGAGTTATTGATTAACAATATAGAATTTGTACAACACATCTCTTAATGGGTTTTCGGTACTTGATCATAGAATTCTCTAGCTAGAGTGTGTCAACTTATTTAGTATGTTGAAAATAATAATTAGAGAAAATCAGTAAGTATCAAGGAACAAGATGTTATTAAATTGATTGGATAGTTGAGATATCAATTTAATTAACGATGTGGTACAAAGGATTGTGCAGTAAAGAAATCAATGTGGCATGGGTCGAATTATTATTTGAGAACACTATCCTGGATAACATACAATTATGGAGGTCAATTCCAATCTTTTAGCGGAGTAGATTTAGAATTAAATAATTGGGCTAGTTTCATTACAGACCTAATTATTGTAGCCACTATTGTATGCACTCTTATGATTCTTGGGTTCGCTCATTTAATTGACTGCACCACTACTGGATTAATAAGTAAGATAACTAGCTATTTGAGTCAAAAGCCTAAATATATCATTTAGTGGAGGCTCCATTTAATATGCTTGTATGTTAGGGACCTTATGTCATTTTACAAGGTGGGCCTCATTTAGAAAAAACAAGTAATGTGACTTTTGATTTTTATTATTTGGAGCCTAGGATTTTCACTAAAGGGAGATATAAAAAGGCTTAATTTCTTTAAAGAAAAGAGAGCCGCAATATACAGATCAAAGAAAAAGAATTTTTCTCTCTAAAATTGAGCGAAAAATTCTCTTGCTAGTTGCTTTAGTGGTGATAAAGGCGCCCACACGTCAAGTGTAGATTAAACTTAAGTCATAACTTAGAAGATTATTTGGTGGCAGATCGTGATCTAACAAGAGTGGTGGTGACGGATCGTGATCTAACAAGAGTGGTGGTGACGGATCGTGATTTGGGAGCCTTAATGACTTCAGCGAAAAAAGCAAAGATTGTTCATCTTCTCAGATTTTCAAGGTACGATTTCTAAATTACGAATTCTTATATATTGTATGAAATCGATCCTAAAAAGTTTTATAAAAATTAAAAAACTGAGTTTTCCCCAACATTTAATTCCATATCGAAAATGATTTTTGAGATGTATATTGAAGATAGGTAGATTTACGGGATAATAACACAGGATTCTTATATTTCTTCATCATTACAAAAAATACAAACATAATTTTTTTAAAATTTCAGCAAATGGGTCCCTGACAAATGAAAATGATTAAATGGTTTTGGTATTAAGTTAAATACCGTCTATGAAAATCTAATACTAAAAGATTAATTTTTTTCATTTTAACAAGATCAAGGCTTAATAATTAATTATTTGATACAAGTGGAAAAATAGTGAGCTTATTAGTTGAAACATTAAACTCTCCTTTTGTAATTAAAAAAAAACTATCTACTATTTTACCTGAGATGTGCTGTAAAATGTCACCATTGGTCTAATAAAATTTTCTATAGATAAAATAGTTCGAGGTAAAAGAAAGTTGAATATAAGAATATTTGTTTTTAAAGGGCATAAGAGTTTTGGTAGGTTTTGAAACATGCTGAGGCAAACGATTAATATATTTTTGGAATTTAATCTTGATTAAGGTTAAATTCTTTACCTTTCGAGTTGGGTGATCTCTTTTGAGATCCGCCTTCGGATCTTCGATATCGCCAATATCATTTTCTCTTTCTGTTTCGATTCCTATAAATTTGGAGTTCTCATCAGTTGCTTCAGCTAAGAACGAAGGAAGATCAACATGAGAATGAGGGTCATCGTCCTCAGTTGTTCCACTACTCTGGAATACAAATGCGTGCCAGTTGTTACGAATTAAATCAAAATTTAGGCCGACCATTTTCCTAGTATTTGAGTCTCAATTGATGAGACAATTTATTTGTAATTGGCACTCCAAGATACCTAGCAGCACTTATAAATTAAAAGAACGATGAGTGACTGACCTCTGGAGGGTGATGACCCACCATTAGAATGGGTGCCATCAGTCTCATTGGTGCTCGAGCCACTACCTTGAAATTCATCATGAAAAAACTAATGCAATTAACTAAGAGATGGCACTCTCTCACAAATTCCGCCAATCAATGAATGTGCAATTAATGCATGTATATATATAGAGAGAGAAATATTCCAGTCAAGAATTTTAAAGTGCAGGAAAGTACGGGAAACCTTTAAAACCGCATGGTTTTAAAGGCTTAAAACTGTAAGCCTTTAAAGCCGTGTGGTTTTAAAGCTTTCTCGGACTTTCCTGCACTTTAAATTCCCTTACCAAAAAACTATATATATATATATATATAAGAGAAGAAAATTCCACATATACAATATGTACGGAAAAAGAATAAATTGAAACTCGATTACCAGGATGGGGAATCCCTTCTTGATTTTGGTCTTGTATTGCCATACAATAATGTTAGATTTACATAGTTGTGACACAAATTAAATTCGTATCCTAACTAATGCTATTTATGTGTCATTTAATATTCTTTGAGACCTAATCTGATAATTAATTGTTGAGTTTCATCATTTCTCTATTCTCATCTATGCTCAACGCAAATAAAAAATATGAACAAATAGAGAAAAATGATATACTCACCCAACTGCTAAACGCCCTTACCTTGAACCCCACTCAACCAAATGTAGTGTTAAAAACAGAAGATTTGATATACAATTCCAAAAAAAAAAAAAGCTTGTGTGGGTTTGGGGTTTATTGATGGGGGAGAGTCATACGGTTTTGATAAATAAAAACCTCAATCACTTGGGATCGGGATCGCTTGTTGAGTTTAGTCTTCTTAAGAAGCAAGTCATGTCGTTTTTTCATTTCAGCAATAGCGGCTCTTATTTTCCTTCGACTTCCTCTGGTAGTACTCTTGATATCGACCCTGAAGTCTTTCAAAAGCTTGTCCATTTTTTAATGTAGTAAGAAATTAATCTTTTTTCACTCTGTTATATATACTACATTGCATGCCCACTATTTCCTCTGTTTAATTAATTTGTCAGTGCATTCAATCGTTGGGAATCGAGGCTGCAGTGTTTTACAACAACATTTAATTAGAATCAAATTGAAGAGAGGGGAGGGTTTGAAAATAACCCTTGACGAAACGGATAATGATCAGGCCAACAATGGTTTCTCGGTAAATTGTCTTGGTATGCATGTCTTTATTTGAAGAATTAATATTGGTATGATACTATGATCACAGATAGATGTAGGCAATTAAAAACAAAAAATTAATAACTTAATTAATTTTATGGAAGTACTATTCACTGTAACGGTTCACAATTACTGTTCATTCGCATAAAAAATATTAATTTTCCAAAAACACAATAAAATGAAGAAAATAAACGACACGGAGATTTTTCCATGGTTCAGAGTAATCAGTCCTACATCCACGAGGCCACGCCCATATGAAAAGCAATCCTCTAAGTTGAGATGTTACAACCTATGGATTTACCAAACTTAAGACTCACTTACAGTTTATCACCTTAAAATTTACTCAACCTTAGACTGAATATGCTTCTCTTGAATAATTTCTACCCCTCTTGAACCACGATCCTCAAGGCACTTCGCAAAGTGATCAATAGCAATTCTTCAATTCTTCAACGTCTAGTGATCCAAGATCTACATAGACTCTCCACAGAGATGAAAAGAAGATAATAAAACAAATCAACACAACATTATGCGCCAAATCTGGATTCTTTAGGGAGGAGACCGAATTTTTCTTCTCTACTTTATGCTCTGTGTTGTGCATACCTTCAATTGTGAAATACCTCTTTTTATATAGGCACTAAGGTTGCACCAAAATAGAAAGTCTTAAAAGACTTAGATACTTTCCAAATAAGAGTTTATTTCCTCTTATAATTGTTGAAAAAAATAGCATAACATGCTATCTTGAGGGCACATTCTGAGTGGGTCCCACTTAACGAAAGTGAAAAATATTGTGAGGTTCGGATTCTACTCCATTGATACTTCAATAGTATAATCTTATTTTCTCAAAATGGTGCTTGGGTGAATGAGAAATTGTCTCTCAAAGTTCACCCTTGAAGTTGGAAATTTGAAAGGAAATGAGGCTTATCCCACATAGGAAAAAGAAGCATAGGGATTAGTGTTTATATATAAACACTTAACCATACATGAGTAAGAATTATAAGGATAAAGACTCTCTCCACACGCGTGTGCCCGAGGGGGTGCAAATCCAAGACTGATTTAGTTGAACTCCTGTGCGCCCGCACGTCCTGCGTATGCGAATGTCAGCCCAAAATCATCCATGCAAGCTTGGCACGTTTTTTATTTCCTTTGGAATTTTTTGTGTAATAGTTTCACACATTTTGAATTCAAACAAGTTGCAACAGCTTTACAATTTCTTGTTGTTATGTAATTCAATTTTTGAATTGAATTGTTTAAATTCAATGGCTGTTACAGCAATTTAATAACATAAATTGAATTCGAAAATTCAATACAGAGCTGCTGTTACATCCTCACATGGCTATAAAAAGGCACATCCTTTTTTGTTTTTGAAAACTCTGAAATCAGTACTAAGAACACTTGTTATTTTTCTTTCCTCCTTCTTCGTTTATTTTTTCTGATCGAGCTCGTTGTTGTGGTTCGTCGGTATTTCCATCCTGTGCTTGATCAGAAATTTGTGCCCGTTGTATCCTGGGAAACAGATACCAGTAGACCTTAAGCACTACAAGAGGTGGTAAATCTATTTCAAGGAAATTGTCTTGTGCAAGCCTCGGGCTCCATTTTATTTTATTGTTTCTGTTTCCTCTCTCTTCTGTTTAGCTTACTGTTTCTCATTTGATTTTTACAGTAGCTGCTTTTCATTGTTTAGCTATTGAGTCATTTGTTATCTCACTGTATTGTTTGTTTTTTCTTAAAATAATTCCTATGAATATGAATAGGAATAAATCCAATCTTCTTTCCTTGCTTGTCTCCAAAGAAATATCTAGTGCATTTAATGACTTCCTACTTGAACCAACTTCTTGCTCTGAAGGGCCAATTATAGAATCCCATCATTAATTGACTTTCTAAATTAGACATCTAATTAAACTAGGAAACAAATATTCCTAACAAATTGGAATCTCACTAAATTAGGGAATTAATAAATTAATCCCTATTACAAGATATGCAATAAATAAACTTTCAATCTAACTATACTTGCCATAAAATGCCAACTCTATAAATAATGGACTTAACAATTATGATTACTCTTGACACCCATTCCTCTTACTCATTCATCATCCATCATCCATCTTGCGCCATAATTTTTTTTCCTTCTTAAATTTTTAACGATTCTGTTTCACTTCCTCATCTCATCACCAATAGTCTCCCTCCTCTTCTTTCTTCTTCTCAACTGACTTAGCAATTGAAATTGCAAAGTGTGAGTATACAAGAGAATATATCGGAAAGATGAGTTGGCATAGAATTGTGGTTTGATCTGACTTTCCTTTATTTTATTATTTTTATTTGTCAAAATATGATTTTTGTTCTTCCATTTTGGCTAGATTGGTGATGGCTGAGTCTAGAGAAAAAATGGTTATATGAATGGGTTTCAACGGATAAAAAAAGAAGAAAAAACTAATATTATGTTTAAAAAAAATAAAAACATGTAACGATAACGATTTAAGTTAGGATTATTTTTGGAATTTCAAAGAGTTCTAAGTAATACTTAACTTGAGAACATTGAGGCCATTTGACCCCAATAAAATACTCCCAACACCTATTTTTCTATAAAATTTAATACTCTTAAATAAATTAACTTATAATTCCCTTAGTCTCTTCTTCATAATCTAGCTTATAGTTTCCTCTGTTAAATACATATAAAAATATTTTTACCTTTGATGGAAGACGACATTGACAAAACAAAGCATTGCCCGCTGGGAATTACTAAAGAAGATATTGTAACATTTCTTATAATTTTTTTAAAAAAACTGAAAAATAAAATCTGAATTATTATTGAACCAGCAACAACTTCATTTTCAAGTTTCATGAATATAAAATCATGATCAAAACACAAGTGGCAGTTTGATTGCCGAGGGTAGTATTAAATTCATATTTGCACAAGCTCCAAAAGTCTCTTTGCTTAATCACAAATCCAAATTACGGATCACCCTCCATTACAGTCTTTGTAATGCTTAAAACTATATTATTTCTAAAAGTAATAGTTTTGAAAGGATCACTCATAAAATTTACAGATCTTAAATTATTTTGGGAAAGTTAGAATGTTCTTTGATGTTTAATGATATTGATGAAGAAATAGATATATTTTGGGAATTAAGTTGGGTGCTTAAAACGATTATAAATTATAAATTTTTTTGATGGCTACCATGAGAAATTGAGTTTATTCAGTATTTTAATAGATTCAAATAATCTCATTCTTTCAAATTTTTTTATAACATGTCATAAATAATAAAGCATTTGGAGCATTAATTTTTTAAAGTGAAAATAATCACATGTAATACAAGTTTTGTAGTTGGCAACAATATTCATAAATTTAATCCATTACGGTACACAATTGGACAAGCCATTTAATTACTGAAGACCATAGAAGATATTGGTGATTTCTCTCCAGACTCTATTTTAATAAAGGAAATAGAAATTTCATCCCACCAAATGCAAACTTTATAGCAGGCAACAAATATTGATACATTTAATCCATTATGGTATTCAATCAGAGAAAGCATTAGTTAGTGCACAATAGATATCATGTGCACAGAGTAGACTAGAGCTCCACTTGGAAATCCTTAATTTTGTCAACATATATACCATTTGCCACTAGTATTTGCTCTAATACATATACAATTTTGGATCTTCAGTAAAAATCGTTTGCAATCTATAACTTTTCAGAGTACTCTTGTAAACTTCATGAAATAAATTCAATCCGATCATAATATATGCACAAAAACAACAAAAGGAAAACCGATAAGTAATAAAAACAGATATCTTTTATTGATTACATATGCCTAAGTTGGGTAAATGTTTCGGTTTTTCACACCTACTTAAAGAGAACCGCATAATATGATATGCCTAAATTGATCATAATTAAGGATGGCAAAAATCCCCACGGGGACAGATATCCTCAAAGATTTTCCCCCTTCGGGGAGGGTATGGGGATAATTTCATACCCAATTTCTTATTCGGAGAGGGGACGAGGAAATATTTTTACCCAATTTCTTATTCAGGGAGGGGACGGAGATGAGGTGAAATCTCCATCCCCTACCCATTTCCCCATTTTAATTTTAATTTTTTAAAATTACTAGTAGATAAATTATAAAATTATAAATATTGGTAAAATAAAAAATATCAAAATATTTATATTATTAAACTTTTAGGCCTAATTAACTAATCAAAGTCCTAAATTTTTATTTAGGACATTAAAAAGACCGAGTAGTTTCTATTAGTCCAACATTTTTTAATTTTAATAGTCTTTAAATATTTTAAACTTAAATCTATTTTTTATTTATTTTTAGATGTTATAATTGCCCACAGCGAATCACAATTTTAATATCTAATCTAATATTTGCTCTTGATTTGCTCCGATTTAACTATTGTGTTGTAAAGGAAATAGTTCACATTTATAAAGTGCCCACACCACCATTAAAAAAGTTAATTTTGAATCTAAATTCGATTTTATTTATAACAATTTTGTGTTAGACTATTAATTTGTTCATGATAGTTTGTAAAAGAAGTTTGTATCCTTTGCAGGTTGCATTACTTACTAATTTAATGTATGTGACTTTTGTAATAGATATTAATGTAAGATATATTTTGAACTTTACTTTTATTTAAATTTTTTATTTTAATATGATTAACTCAAAATCGAAAACAAAAAAAAATGTATTAGTTATTTAGGGATCGGAGACCCTCGGGGATCCCCTGTTATTATTCGGGGAGGGGATGGTGATTCTCTCAAGTAATTATGATGGGGACGAGGAGGGGACGGGGACATACACAAAATATCGGAGATGGGTACGGGGAGATCGGTCCCCTCCCCTCCCCTCCCCATTACCATCCCTAATCATAATTTCATATGAAGGTGCTTTTTGTTTTCTCTGAAACGACCATCCTGAACTCTACGGGCGAGTCTAATTAATTTCATCTAACATGATTAAATAAAGTCGTTAATAAGAACTTTTTCAAGAATTTGGCAAAATCTCCCCTATATTTATGACATTTCCAACTTGCCAATATGTAGAGTATGCGCTTTGAAAATAATATAATATTCAGCTGACTTCATTGATCAATCTCCTTAACATAATGTCACACATCACTATTAGTAATATGCTTAAATTATCTCATTCAAATATCACCCTTTGTTTTCTTTTTACATTAAACATCCATAATATTCATAACATAATTATACAATCTACACAAGGAGTTCAAAAAGCTGTAATAATATGATCTATGCCTCCTAGCACCATCGCGTGGCTAGAACTCAAAATAAATATAGTTGTTAAGTTAATTGGTGTACTTGCAATCTCTGTTGGGGGAAAATATAGGAAAACAAGGAGCATATAAAATGTGTTTAGTGGATAATAGGTTTTGAAAATAATATTACTTTAGAATAAGTATATTACTATAATATACAACTTTCAGCATACTATGCGTAAAACCATAATCATGTAGAATAAAAATATTTAAATTAAAATCAAGCAGCTAGCATGGAAAAGAAAAACTAATGTTGTACTTAATAACTATGAAAATCTAAGTATTAAAATGTCATACGTGATACCAAAATTATTAAAAAAAGAACATATGTTTAAGATTCTAAAACTGTCATTAAACAAGCATTCGGGGAATAATCTTGTTATACCTGGACTTTATATGACATATTGAAAGCATAAAAAATGGAACAATCATATTGCATATTGTAGCCATTGATTGATTTGCACTAATTACATGTATATAATTTATATTTTTTACCCATTATTTTCATCTATTTTTATTTGTAGATCTAGACCCCTTTAGATCTATATGAGTGTTTAGACATAATATTCACACACCAATACAATAGCGGAAGCAGTCCAATACTGCTACGCGACATTATCTACTTAATCCTTATATTTATCAATAGAGCAGTTTGTAATTTGTAGATCTATGTTCCCTTGGATCTATGTGAATGTTTAGATTTTCAACACACCAATATGATAGTGGAAACACTCCAATACAGCTGTGACATAAGGTGGTTAAATAAGAATTGAGTCATATAGTTTTTAAACTAGTAAAAAATACAAAAGATAAATATGAAAAGTATTATGACCATGATTTGAATACTGAAAGTGGATCTCATAATCTTAGTATTTTTTTTTACGTAGACTATTCTTTCTTAACTTCTTTTTCTACAATTATTTTCATTTAATAATGGGAAAAGGATACCTATATCCCCAAGATTTGAGGAAATGGTCACAAGAACTCTTAGGTTTTTAAAAAATGACACTAAGACCCTTTTTGGCCATAATACCCTTTGAATATAGTAATTAAAAAATTGACTTTAAAGTTTTTAATTAATACAAATTTAATATAAATAATATAACCTATATATGGACTATTAATATTAAATTATTTTTAACATTTCAAATAATATTAAAATTTTAAATTATCATATTTATTTTAATAATATATTTTTATTTATTATAAAGATTTTAAATAAATCTTCGGGTTAAATAGATTTTACAATTAACAAAATATCTTCCTATTAATAATATTAAAATTAACTTTGACATAATATTCATAACAATTTTAATTTATTTATTTTCAAGTTATGTTTCTATTTATTATTAAAAATTACTTTAATATAATAACATACAACTAATAGATTGTAAAATATTAAAATATTTTTAAATATTAAAATTATTTTTAAAATGTATATATTATTACATTTATTGTAATGCCATATTTCTATTTATTATAAAATTTTGCAGGTTCATTTTTTTTTTTTGTTTCTAGAGTCAAAGGGTATTATGATAAAAAAGAGGACTCGGTATCGCTTATTGGAAACTTAAGGTCTTTGTGACCATTTTCCCAAACCTTCGGGTGCAGGTGTCTTTTTCCCTTTGACTATCAAATTTTTATTTCCCTGTGGTTCGACTTCAGAATCAACATCTTTTTCTACAATTATTTTCATTTCATAATTGAATCACAAATTTTTATTTTCTCATGGTTCAGTCACTGCTCATTGAGTTATATTGTAACTTGACACTCTTATATTTGGGAGGAACCAACCACTTTTGAGTCATGTGAAGGTTCTAACAGAATTAAGACGATAGTGGACTAGTGAAAAATATTGTCAACTTTAGGTGGAATTCTACAAAAGAAAAAGTGTTTGTGTATTTTTAAAAAAGCTCGAAAGATTGGGCAGTCGATGGATAATTACCTTTTCTCTCTCTCTCTCTATTCAATCACATTTGAAAAATGTCTTTTTGGCTATCCAGGTAAAATGATAATTTTAGCCCTATGACGTCAACAAGGTTCTAACAAAGTTAAGATAAAATAGACAAATGAAAAACATTATTAGCTTCAAGTGGAATTGTGCAAAGGAAAAAAATGTTTGTATGTTTTTTAAAATGCTCAAAAAATTGGTTGGTCAATGGATAATTACCCTATTTTATAAACGAATATTTTTTATGCAGCCAAACAAATTATGATTTCAATTTAAATTATTTATAAATCATAATAAACTATACTTTGTAATAAATTATAAGTTTTCTAGATCCTATCTAAAATAACCTATCTCCGCATAATAATAATGATTTGTATAATACAAAAATATAAATGTAACATTACATGTTTAACATGGAATAAAATATTTGTCTAAAGTTGTTGAGATATTGATTTATTCTTTAGAGTTGTTACCATATCTTTGAACTTACGGGCATATAATAACTCGTTAATATGGACACTTTCTTGTACAAGCTAAAATATTTGTAGCTTATGAAGCATGTTTAGAGTTTCATGGAATTGATATGCTCTAGTAATTAATTATTAATATATTATCTCTATATTACTTACATTAAGAATAACTAGGCTAAAATAATAATTCAAAATAAGATGAATGATGGAAGAAAAAAAGCTAAGTGGTTGTAGTTATTAGCAATAGCACAAATAAAGGACCCGACAGTCAACTAACAAATTTTGAGAACTATGAGAGTTGTAGTTGAGGGAACTAAGACAATGAGGAGTAATTGTTCACAAGTGTTCTTGACAAACATAACAACAAATTAAGAATAAAAATAAGTAAAAACAGAATTTATAAACACATGCAATAGCAAGTTCTTTGTAATTCTTCTACTATATATATTAAATTGGATTGGAAAAAAAATAGAGGATATTCTACAAGTGGTAACCAAATGTTTGTAGTATAAAGTTTGGAATTTGAAGATGTAAAAGTTTGCACAGATGAAATTATGCGGGATTTCATGTGATTCCACTCATGGATAAAATTGTAAATCCACATGTTGTGGAAATTTTATTGAACTCGCAAGCGCACGAATCTATTGTAGAATAAACTAATGGTGACGAGTGTCGATCCACAAAGCGGTGGATTTTAATTGTTTGTAGAATTAATTTTGTAAATGGGTGGTTGGATTTGTGGTGAAAATGATTTGGATTATCCTAAAATTGGAATTGAAATGGCGAGAATAAATTCTAAAATTGGAATTAAAATTGCGAGAATAAATTGAAGAGAAATATATTGAGATGGCATATTTGGGTATCTGGGTCCGTATCAACATGCATCATGGGCTAAATAATCCTTATTAATGCCAATTAAATCACGAGGGGAATCCACGCTTCATGAACCACGCTCTAATCAATATGGTGCTAAGGGCTTATCGTGCCAAATAATAGTAACCTTGTACTAGGGGCCTGGTGAAACCAAGGTAGTACTAGACAAGATTAGTATTATTTGCCGATGAGAAGTCAAAACATCTACAAAAATTAGAGGGGAAGAGAAAGTAAATTAACCAAATAAAGCCCATGACACATGTTGATACTTCACCTTCAACCTAAGCTTGAAAGAAAATTAGTCACTCATAATTGAACTAGGAGTAAAATAGTAATTTATTAAAATACGTAGAAAGTACAAGATAGAGAAGGAATTACAGAAAATGGATCCCAAAAATGGATTCAGAGATATCAAATTAGGGGGGAGACTCCTTTTTCATAGATACATGGAGTAAATCATGGCCATCAGATTAAAAACAGTTTGGACGCTCAGGATTGCGCCACATCATCAATCAACAATACGCGGTTTGACCACGCGGATGAACAGTAAACGATTTGACCCGGATTGAACAGTGACGCGGTTTTGTTGAAAATAATCCTGTGTGATGCATGTACCGTGCGCGAGATTTTTGGTCCACTAATATGCTGCCACGTCGCCATCAATAGTATATAAGAATTTCAGTCCAATAGGATCGTGACATCTCATCAGTCAATGTCCCATCATTGGTCAATGCCACATCATCGATTCATCTATGTGAACAGTGTCATGAACAGTAATGCAGACAGTACCGTACACGTGAATAGTACCGTACATGTGAACAGTGCCGTTTTTCCTTTTATGCTCCTCCTAAGGTTTTCGACCATCCTGAGTTCAAAAGTGATGTCCGTTTTGCCGTCTGATCTCTTGTTTATTGTGAAATGACTATGATACCCCTAAAATACATAAAATACTTAATTAAAATAAAACACTATAAATTAAATCAAAATAAGGTTAAATACATAAAAGTAAGGGTGTTAGTAAAACTTGAAGTATAAAATGACGGTTTTGTCCTTTATAAATATACATTTTCTAACACTCAAAACACCCCCCAACCAACTTATTGCTAGTCCCTAGCAAATAAAGTGAAAACAAAATTCAAACACAATTTTTTTTTTGTTTGAAACAATCTTATTTATTCAATCAAACTAATGATAGCAATCAAATAAAAGTATAAGTATTATCTACAGCCTAAAGCAACATTACACCCACATCAACCATCCACATGAATTAGCCTAGTAGATTATCATAGCTACTTTCAAGAATGACATGTCAAACCCCAAAATCTCACTGGAAGTAATGACACTCTCAGAAAGAGATTAAACCCAATAAAAATAATCACTCCAATGAATGGTACTTGAGAGAGAAAATAATAAAGAAGTGATATCACATGCTCTCACCAAGATGAAAGAAATATGCTCTCAGCTTAGAAATAATACAATCTAAAGTCAAATAAAAATGTTAGTCAACCCAATTTATTTTTTATTTTTATGCACCACTACATCTTTTTAGCCCATATAACTAACTTCTACTTCAAACTATAGTTCTCTAAAATCAAGAAGGACTTTTATTTGGACGTAACATAGGCTAGGAACATGGTTAACAAATAAGGGAAATAAGGAAAATAAAGTGTATGTTTGAGAAAAATGCAGAGGAATTTTTTTTTTGGAAGTTGCAAGGTGGATTTCACTTATTATTGTTATTTTTTTCTTCTTTTTTTTGAAATAATTTTTTTTGCTTTTGCTTGGCACAACGTCATTCAACAAAATAATTATTTACATTTTTCTCAAATATAAATAGGTGATGGAACTTATAAGACATCAGGTAATACTCCAAATCGGAATGGTTCAAGATGATAAGTTTAGCAAATAAAAGGCTTTCTTTTTTTCTCTTTTTTTTAAAGGCTCAAAATGGTTAACTATGAATATTTCACAAAAGGGATGGCTAGAAAAGCTCAAACGGATCAAAAATGGCATTTCCATAGTCTTTTAGGGCTCTAAATAACCTTCCATATCTACTAGTTAGATGAGCCTTCAAATGTAACAACACACATTTTTTTTTTCTTTTTTTTAATTTTATAATTTTTTTAAGGGTTAACTCTAAAGAAATCTAGAGATCGCTTATATAATAATAAACTACTATGTTGTGTAAAGAATTGACAAAAGGGTTACCCTTCAAGAAAACTGATAGGCTCAAAAACTCACTTGGCACTTATTTATGACATGTTCATTCCTTCAAGCAACTTATATTTATCTTCGGCATCAACATGTAAAGTAGCAAACATAGCGTAACATCACTTAAGACCAAAGAGAATATAAATACTAAAATTTAAAATTAATCATGTCATCCAATGTTAAAACAAATCACACAATTTTTTTTTCAAACAACATCCTACCCCCCAACCTATTCTAAACATGAAAGGAAAATATGCATGCATAAATGTGAAAATGATGCAGAAAAATTAATTAGAAAAAGAAATTTTTTTATTTTTAACTAAGAAGATGCATTTCTAGAGGCACTCCATATTCAGTCATCTTCGACTCAAATATTTGAAAATGTATATTTATAAAGGAGAAATTAAAAAGAAGAAAAATGAACATCAAAACTTAATAAAGAAAAATGATTTTTTTTGAATTTTTTTTCAAACGATGAAGATGCATTTCTAGAGTCACTACACTCCATATTCAACCATCTTCAACACAAAAAATTAGCAACAGTTAGTTTCTACAACAAAAAATTAGTAAAAACTTAACCAAGATTTCCCAATTGTCGACTATTCCCTCCCCCCAACCAGAACGAAACATTGTCCTCAATGTTTTAAAAGAAAGAAGTAGAGTTTAGAAGATATCATCTGGGTGGTGCAACATAGAAGAAAATATTTACAGGCGAAGAGTTAAATCTGATTTGTATTTCTTACTGCAACTACTATTACCATCATTATTTGAACGCTCCAACACAAAGGTCCAGGGGTCTGGTTCCGGTCGATAAGCTTGTAACATATCAAGTAGTTCATTAGCAGTGTGAGCACAAATAAAAAGTTTTTTGGCATTGGAAGGAACGAAATAGTTTTTTATTGCATGGTTAAGAAATGCGATGAAACCATCATAAAAGTTATTGACATTTAACAAACTGATGGGTTTCTAGTTAAGATGCAGATGAGCCTAAGATGCTAGTGTGATAAGTGCCTCTAGTGTTGCAAGATCTCTTGAAAGGAAAATAAAAGCATCAATATGATTAAGCATTTCAGTTATTCTTTCTTGCATACCTAATACGACTAATTCTTCTCCAGTCGGTGAGTCAGACAAATTGCCCAAAGGTTTTAGGAATCTTGGGATGATGCCTAACACTTGGCTTCCTTTGACAAAAGCAGCTTCTGAAACCAATTTTGATAATCCTCGGTTACCTCCCCTCCTCCATACACCAAGTGTAATTTTCTCTCTGCTATGCGTCAACCAAGATCGATGGCTACATCAATGAACTCTTTATGTTTGCCATAGGTAAATCTAGAAAGCACATAAATGTTCTTGAATTGTATGTTAGGAGTAGCTGCCATTGGAATGATTCTCAAAAATAATTTGTGAGTACTTGACAAAAAAAAGTCACATTTAAGAGTCTTGGTGATAGTGGTGAAATATAAGTGTGCAACCCAAGAGGGGGGGTGAATTGAAATTTTAAAACTTATCCTAACAAATCCACACAACAATTTAATCTAATGCCTTAATAAATTCGAAAACAATAAATTCAATGCACGCACAATAATTAAAGAGCAAGGGAAGAGAAAAAATGAACTCAAGGATTTTTACGTGGTTCGGCTATCCCCGCCTACGTCCACGCCTCCAAGCTCACCCGCTTGAGGATTTCACTATCCAAGCCTTTCCAAGGCTTCAACCAATTACAATTGACTTCAAGGTGTCAATGAACCTTTACAACAAGAGATTATATCTCCAATCTCTTAACCCAAGTGTTTCCCTCACTTGTACACTCACAATTTGATGAGAAATAATGAATACAATAATGAATCTCTCTCTAAGAGTTGATATACAAATTGAAGAACAAAGATGAGATAATAAATGATGATTTCCGAAAATGAAGCTCAATGTATGTTGTGTGCACTTGTTAGGCTTGCTTGGCTTTTCTTCTCTTCCAAAAATGAAATGGTTTTGAGTTTTTATAGTTTGAAGTCAAAAACTAGCCGTTATGTTCATTTCTGGCCGGAACCGGTTTGCCGGATATGGAATCCGGTTAGCCGTTTGATGTTACCGTTACAAGCACAAATTTGAAATTCTGAATATCCGGTTTGCCGTTTGTTGAATCCGGTTAGCCGCTTTCGATTTGGTTCCGTTCTGCCCAGAAACCCAAAAAACCTGTTTGCCGGATTTCACAACCGGTTAGCCGCTTGCATTTTGGTTACTTGCTGCCCGAAACCGGTTTGCCGGATTTGATAACCGGTTAGCCGGTTGCTACAGTAACTGCTACAGTGAAATAGGTTTTGAAATTACAGTTTAACCCCACAACTTTATAAAACTATATTATGACCCAAAAAGTCAGAAAACGTTTCAAATAGGTCCAATTTCAGAATTTCAAAATATTACTTTGTTATTCCAAAAACTTTCTGAAATTATTATTTGGCCCTAATAATTTTATTATTTTGCACAAAGGTCCTTTTCAACAAAATACCCATATTTTCAAAGTTCTCAAAATCTTTCACTTTAGTCCAAAATATTCATAAATTATAATATGACCCAAAACATTTAAATAACTTCAAATAGGTCCAGTTCCGAAATTTTATAATAATACTTATTAAAATCAAAGATTTCAAAACTTGTCATTTAAATCCAAATTCGAAATTCAAAATCAAAGTCTTTAAAAACACATTCATTTTAATCCAAAACACTTTGATTTTATAACTTCATTTTCTTATTATAAAAACACAATTTATAAATATTTGTTTAATCAATACATGTGTTTTGTTATCATCAAAATCAATATATATAGCTAAAAAAGCTAACAAGTGGGTTATAATTGTGTATGAGATAACATGGTAGTGTCAAATAACGTGTAAAGTACATGGCTCGCGAGTCAAAAAGAAAACAATAAAAAGGAAAAAGTAAATAGTAATAAAATGAAATTATTAAAAACAATAATGCAAATGATAAAACAACAGTGAATAAAATAACAGTGAAGTAAAAAGGATATGTACAAGTAGTTGCAACTGTGGCTCACATCTTTCTCTAGTTTTACGTCCAAAAATGGTTTGAATGCCCTCTATGAGTCAAGAATAGGATTCCCATCCAGTTTTCTTATAAACTGGCAAACAGGGTCGTTTATAATTAGATTCCCGAGACTATATCGTGCATGTTCTTTATGGAATAATGACCATAACTGGAGAATCGCTCCTTGCACATATCCATTGGGATGCGTTTCAAGAGACAAAAGGATATTATCCAATGAGTCCTTATTCAAGCCATCCTTAATGAATTGAATCTTATCTTCCTTGTTATCAAATACCATTCCTAAAGACAATGGTTTTTTTTATTGTAACTCATTCTGGCACACTTATGACAAGCAACAGAAATTCTTTGAGCTCATCGTTTTCTTGCATAATTTCCTTTACCACAACAAGGCATGTATGCAATAAATTTTGAAGGTAACTCACCTGCCAATTGTACTTTTGCGTCGATTAACCAACGGATGTCAGCAGATATGTTATTCCTTATGAGCAATCGCATGCGTTCGGATCGGGCTTTATAGATCGTAAGGAGGGCATTTTGAGGAAGTGAAGGGAATCACTTGTGAAGCTTCGCTAGAATCTTGTTTATGTCCATACCTTCACCTCAGAATCTCAGTTATTATGGAAAAACTGAAAGAACTGACTTGATTGTCACAGAGTACTGTTATCCGCCACTTCACCGGGGTAGCAAACTAAAGCACACAAACAGAAAAAAAAATTAAAACACACAAAGAGAATTAAAAACGTCCTCTTATTGAATTTAACTCAAGCTCCAACTCGATGTCGTAAACACTTCTCTCAATGTCTCTGAGTTGGATTTATAGGATATTAACTCTGGTGGTTGCAGAGCCCACATACGATGTGTTTTACAAAATTGAATCTGCCTTTTGAGATGAGTTTTGACACGTTGAAGTGGTTTAAGAATGTTCAGGAGGAGCAATCTAAGTATGGTACTCATGATTAACAATGATAAAAGAAAACTTAATGGTAAAACAAACACACTTATGGAAAAATAATTTTAATTAGCAAAAGAATAATAAAAAGAAAGAAAGAAAAATCAAATTACCGAAAAAAGAAAAAAATATCAATTCAAATCTGGTGGGTCACTCAAATTTATTTCGGTGTCTTCTCCATATGGTTGGTACTCTAGTTATGGCTTTAGTCTTTGACCATTAACTTTAAATGTGACATTGTTCTTTAGGTCCTTAATTTCCATCGCCCCATGCGGAAAAATAGTGAACAATAAATGGATCAGACCAACGAGAGCGTAACTTACCTGGGAATAAATGCAAGCGAGAATTGAATAAAAACACTTTCTGACCTGGAGTGAAAGATTTTCTCATAATTTGCTTTTCGTGGAAGACTTTCATTCGTTACTTGTAAATCTTGGCATTTTCGTATGCGTCATTGCGAATTTCTTCAAGTTCTGCCAGTTGTAATCTTCTTTCTGAGCTGGCTTACTGCATGTCAAAGTTGAATTTCTTGATGACCCAATATGCACAATGCTCGAGTTTCACAGGTAGGTGACAAGCTTTTCCATACACTAGCATGTAGGGTGACATCCCAATCGGAGTCTTGAAAGTCGTTCTATATGCCTATAATGCATCATCAAGTCTTAATGACCAATATTTTCTGTCCAGCCTCACCATCTTTTCTAATATGTGCTTTATTTCTCGATTGGAGATCTCAACTTGGCCACTGATTTATGGATGATATGAGATTGTTACTTTGTGAGTGATTGAATACTTTGTCAAAAGAGCTTTGAATGCTTTGTTACAAAAGTGGGCACCACCGTCACTGATTATTGCTCGAGGAAATTCAAAGCGTGAAACAATGTTGCTTTTCAAAAATCCTATCACCACCTAGTGATCATTGGGTCTATATGGAATTGCTTCTACCCATTTTGATGCGTAGTCAATAGCAACCAATATGTATTGATGGCCAAAAGAAGGGGGAAATGGTCCCATGAAGTCGATACCCTACACGTAAAAAATCTCAACCACTAAAATTGGATTTAGTGGCATCATATTTCTTCGCGTAATGCTCCCCATTCATTGACACCTATCACATGAAGAACATAAAGTGTAAGCATCTCGAAATATAGTTGGCCAATAAAAACCACATTGTAAAACTTTAATAGCTGTTTTCTTAGGACTGAAATGACCTCCGCAAGCTTGTTCTGTTAACATGAATATGTTAATAGTATTGATTTTGATGATAACAAACTTTAAATGCTTTTTGATAAAAATGTTGGAGCTATTTCTTAATAAATGAAAGCCTTAATAATCATTCCATTCATACTCATAAAAGATGGACTTTCAAATTAGAAAAAGATTCTTTACAAAATCTGGTTTAAATTACAATAAACTCTTAATATAGGAGAGTGGAGACCAGTGCGCTTTGTTCGAAATGAGAACCCCATTACCCATCTATTTTTTTTGCTAATGATCTTCTCCTACTTGCTGAGGCAACACGTGATCAAGTTAGAGTTATTTGTTCTGTTCTTGATGTTTTCTGTTCAAGCTTGGGAGCTAAGGTCAACAAGGATAAAACTCAATTTTTTTCTCCAAGAATGTCAAAGTTGATGAGGCTAAACAAGTATGTGATTTGTTTGGTTTTTCTACAACAAATGATCTAGGAACTTATCTTGGAATGCCCCTCCTGCATTCTAAGGTCTCCAAACATACTTACCAAAGTATTATTGACAAGGTCAAGCGACGGCTATCTGGTTGGAATGCCACTCATTATCTTTAGCAGGTAGAGTCACTCTTACCAGTTAGTGTTGCAGGCTATTCCTATTTATGCAATGCAAACATTAAATTTTCTTACTAGTGTTAAAAGTAAAAACGATCAAGGTTGCAGAAAATTTATTTAGAGCGGTGCTAATAACTGAAGGAAGATGACCCTTGTTGGGAGGAGTTGTCAGCCCAAGTGTTGTGGTGCTTAGGGTTTAAGAACCTAGATTTTATTAATCAAGCTTTGTTGATTAAGTGAGCTAGCACCTAGTTGCCAATCCAAAAAGCATATAGTTGTAGGCGCTACTTACGAAACATGGCATGAACCATGAGAACCTGCCACACGAGCTGCCAACCGGTTATGATTCCCACCTTTGGAAATCTATTTAGCGAGTTTGGAATGACATGAAGAAGGGGATTTAGTGGAATGATGGGGATGGTAAGACGATCTGTTTTTGTTGGGACTACTGGGTGACTAAAAATAAATCTCTAATCTGTTGGGGTAAGAAAACTTTTGGTGAAAACTATCACCTATAAACCCAAGAACATTCATTTTGTATCAACAAGAATCAATAATAAAATTATGCGGAAGCCTACCTAAATTCATAGTGATTAATTCCTCTTTGGAGTAATGTGGTTGGCCTTCTAGATCTACACATTCTCCTAGAGGGTCCTTTAATTCTCTATGCGCTTTTTCTCTGATGATGGAACGTCAATAGAGAATAAAAAAGATACGTGTGACCCGGGAACCATAACCATTTATATCGACAAAATTTTCCTATTGTCACTGGGTATTCCTAATTCAGTCCATCATAGAATTAGAATACTATTAGGTCTCTACACATTAAAGGTCCACACCACTACAGAAATAAAGTTTGGCCTATTCACACTCTGATTTTGGTATGATTTGATCTCACTAAGGTTTAAGGTAGACTAGTTGGAAATAGGCATGTTAAAATCACATTGCATGAAATTCCCATGCTACACATTCACATTATAATCCATGTCGTTCAATTGTATTGACATCGTGACCATTGATGGGTCAAGTTACGATAATTGTAACGAATGCCTCTTTGATCGTATGTTAGTATGATTAATGGAATGGATTGGTTATAGATACATTTCGATAACGATAGTAAGGTTAAACTCATACAGTTATTTTTGCCCAAGTGGGATACTATTGGATTTTTTAATCTAATATTATTGGATCTTTAATCCAACGTTGGGCTTATATGTGAATAATTATATGTTGCAGACTGTCATATAAGTTTAAGCCCAATTAAAAGTGATCTATTTAGGTTTTTGATATTATGGGCTTTAATGTAACTAAATATCCATAAACCAAAATAATTGAAAAATGTCTATATTACAAGAGCATCTAAAATCACAAACTCCCACTAAAACTGAATATCCTTCAATGACATGGCACCCATATGAGCAGTGTGTTCATGAAACGTATTGGGTGGCAATCCTTTAATAAGCAGATCCACAATCAAGGAGTCTGTACCGATGTGGTCTATAGACAACTATCCACTTTGAACTCTTTTTTAACAACTAGGAACTTGATGTCTATATACTTTGACTTCATTGAACTCCTATTGTTATTTGAATATAACACTGCTGACCTATTGTCACAAAATAATCTAAGTGCTCTATCAACACCATCTACTATACGCAGCCCTGTGACAAAATTTCATAGCCATATTCCACGATTGGATGCTTTATAACATGTTATGAACTCTACAACCATCGTAGAAGAGGCTAGAAGACAATGTTAAGCACTCTTCCAAGAGACCGCACCTCCCACTAATAGATAGAGTTGTAACCCAAAGTGGATTTCATACTATCTTGACATTCAGCAAAATTAGAGTCAGCATACCTAACGATCTCAAGTTCATCCGACCTTCGATATGTAAGCATGTAGTCTTTTGTTCTCTGTAAGTATCGCAAGACCCGTTTGGCTGATTTCCAATTATCTACTCCTAGATTACTTAATTATCTACCCAACATTTCAGTAACATATGCAATATCTGGTTGCGTACAAACCTGAGCATACATCAGACTTTTTACTACTGATGCATGGGTATCTTTTGCATTTCTTTTTTCTCAAAATCATTTTTAGGGCACTGATTGAGGCTAAACTTGTCTCCCTTAGCTATTGGGGTATCACCTGGTTTGCAATTTTGCATGCCATATCTCTTGAGAACCGTTTCGATATAGCTCTTTTGTGATAATTTAATAATAATCTAGGATAATTTAAGAATACCCTGGGAGTGATCGCGATATATCTGTATGCTTAATGCAAAAGAAACATCACCAAGATATTTCATCCAAAAATTCTTAGCTAGAAATCTTTTGGTGTCATGCAATAATCATATATCGCTGTTGGCAAGCAAAATGTCATCAACATATAAAACTAGAAAAATATACTTGCTCCCACAAAACTTATGGTATATGCTGTTGTGCAAATTTTATTGAACTCGCAAGCGCACGAATCTGTTGTAGTATAGATTAATGGTGCGAGTGTCGATCCCACGAGGAGGTGGATTTTAATTATATATAAAATTAATTTTGTGAATGGGTGGTTGGAATTAAGGTGGAAAATGATTTGGACTATGCTAAAACTTGGATTAAAATAATAAGAATAAATTCTAAGATTGGAATTGAAATGGCAAGAATAAATTGTAGAGAATTCTAATAAAATGACGTACTTGGGTATCTGGATCCGTATCAACATGCATCATAGGCTAAATATTCTATATTAATACCAATCAAATCATGAGAGGGGAATCCACACCTCATGAACCACGCTTTAATAAATATAGTGCTAATGGCTTATCGTGCTAAATAATAATAAACTTATACTAGGGTGCCGGTGAAACCAGGGCAGTACTAGACAAGATTAGTATTATTTGTCGACGAGAAGTCAAAACATCCACAAAAACTAGAGGGGAAGAGAAAATAAATTTACCAAATTAAGCCCATGACACATGTTGAGACTTCACCTTCAACCCAAGCTTGAAAGAAAATTAGCCACTCATAGTTGAACTAGGGGCAAAATAGAAATTTATTAAAATACGTAGAAAGTACAAGATAGAGAGAGAATTACAGAAATTGAATCCCAAAAATGGATTCAGAGGTGCCAAATTAGGGGGGGAAGCCCCCTTTTTATAGTTACATCGAGTAAATCATGGCCATCGGATTAAAAACAGTTTAAACGCTCAGGATTTCACCACGTCATCAGTCACTATTTGCACAGTACAGTCAACAACTACTATTTACACAGTACAGTCAACAACTACTATTTGCACAGTACAGTCAACCGCCACTATTTGCACAGTACAGTCAACAACCACTATTTGTACAGTACAGTCAACCGCCACTATTTGTACAGTACAGTCAACAGCCACTATTTATACAGTAACGCCAACAGTACCCGTACATGTGAATAGTACCGTATATGTGAACAGTGTCATTTTTCCTTTTATACTCCTCCTAAGGTTTTCGACCATCCTGAGTTCAAAAACGATGTCCGTTTTGCCATTTGATCTCTCGTTTATTATGAAATGACTATGATGCCCCTAAAATACATAAAATACTTAATTAAAATAAAACACACATAATTAAGGTATAAGAAACTTAAACACATAAAAGTAACGGTTGTTAGCAATACTTGATATGTAAAATAACGATTTCTCCTTTATAAATATGCACTTTCTAACACTCAACACACCCCCCAACTAGCTTATTGCTAGTCCCTAGCAAATAAAGCGAAAACAAAAATTCAAAAAAGATTTTTTTTAAACCTCTTTTTATTCAATCAGATTAATGATAACAATCAAATAAAAGTATAAGCATTATCTCAAGTCTAAAGAAACATCACACCCACATCAACCATCCACATGAATCAGCCCAGTAGAATTTGTTGTAGCTACCTTTAAAAATGACATGTTAAACCCCAAAATCTCACTGGAAGTAGTGACACTCTCACAAAGAAATTATACCCAAATAAAAATAGTCATTCCAATGAATGGTAATTGAGAGAAAATAATAAGAAGTGATCTCACATGCTCTTACCAAAAAGAAATATGCCCTTAACTTAGAAATAATACGATCTCCAATCAAATAAAAATGCTAGTCAACCCATTTTATTTATTATTTTTTTTTATGCATCACCACATCTTTTTAGCCCATATAACTAGCTTCTACTTCAGATTATAGTTCCCTAAAATCAAGAAGGACTTTTATTAGGACGTAACGTAGGCTAGGGACATAGCTAACAAAGAAGGAAAATAAGGAAGACAAAATGTATGTTTGAGAAAAATGCATAGAAGTTTTTTCTTTTTTTGAAAGTTGCAAGGTGGATTTCACCTATTATTGTTTTTTTTTAAGCAACAATTTTTATTTCTTTCTTTCTTTTTCTTTTTTTTTGAACTAGGCATAACTTTAATATACAAAATATTTATTTACAGTTTTCTCAAACATAAAAAGGTGATGGATCATGTAAGATATTGGGTAATACTCCAAATCGGAGTGGGTCAAGATAATAAGTTGAGAAAGAAAAGTTTTTTTTTTAAAGGCTCAAAAGGGCTAACTATGGATATTCATAAAAGGGATGGCTACAAAGGCTCAAACGGATCAAAGAGGGCCTTTCCATCATCTTTTAGGACTCTAAATAATCTTCCATATCTACTAATTAAATGGGCTTCCAAATGTAGTAACACACGTTTTTTTTTTAAGGGTTAACTCAAAAGCAATCTAGAGATCGTGTACAATAATAAACTGCTAAGCTATATAAAGAATGGGCAAAAGGGTTAATCTCCAAGAAAAATAATAGGCTCAAAAACTCACTTGGTATTTATTATGACATGTTCATTTCTTCAAGCAACTCATTTTTGTCTCCGACATCAACATGTAGAGTAGCAAACATAGTGTAACATCACTTCAGACTAAAGATAATACAAATACTAAAATTTGAAATCATCATGTCATCCAATATTAAAACAAATCAAAAATTCTTTTTTTTTTTAAACAACACCCTACCCCCCAACTTATTCTAAACGTAAATAGAAAAAATGCATGCAGAAATGTGAAAATGATGCAGAAAAATTAATTAGAAAATGATAGAAAACGAATTATTTTTTAAGAAGATGCGTTTCTAGAGGCACTACACTCTATATTCAGCCATCTTTGACTCAAAAAATTTTTGTTTGAAATGGTATATTTATAAAGGAGAAATTAAAAAGAAAAAGAAAAATGAACATCAAAACATAACAAAGAAAAAGAAAATATCTGAATTTTTTTAAAATTTTTTTATTTTTTTTTCAAACAATGAAGATGCGTTTCTAGAGTCACTACACTCCATATTCAGCCATCTTCAACACAAAAAGTTAGCAACAATTAGTTTCTACAACAAAAAATTAGTAAAAACTTAACCAAGATTCCACAATTGTCCACTATTCCCTCCCCCCAACCAGAACGAAACATTGTCCTCAATGTTTTAAAGAAAAGAAGTAGAGTTTAGAATACATCACCTGGTTGGTGCAACACAGAAGAAAATATTTACAGGCGAAAAGTTAAATCTAATTTGTACTTCTTATTGCGGCTATTGTTACCATCATCATTTGAACGCTCCAACACAAAGCTCCAGGGGTCTAGCTCTGGTTTATAAGCTTGTAACATGTCAAGTAGCTCATTAGCAGTGTGAGCACAAATAAAAAGCTTTTTTGCACTGGAAGGAATAAAGTAGTTTGTTATTGCATGGTTAAGAAATGCGATAAAGCAATCATAAAAATTATTGACATTTAACAAACCGATGGGTTTCTGGTGAATGTGTAGATGAGCCCAAGATGCTAGTGTGATAAGTGCCTCTAGTGTTGCAAGATCTCCTGGAAGGAAAATGAAAGCATCAGCATGATCGAGCATTTCAGTTATCCGTTCTTGCATACCTGAGACGACTAACTCTTCTCCAGTCGTTGAATCAGACACACTGCCCAAAGGTTTTAGGACTCTAGGGATGATGCCTAACACTTGGCTTCCTCTGACAAGAGCAGCTTCTGAGACCAATTTTGATAACCCTCGGTTACCTCCTCCATACACTAAGTGTAATTTTCTCTCTGCTATGTTTCGACCAAGATCTATGGCTACATCAACGAACTCTTTGTGTTTGCTATAAGTAAATCCAGAAAGTACACAAATGTTCTTGAATTGTCTATTGGGAGTAGTTGCCATTGGAATATTTCTCAAAAACAATTTGTGAGTGCTTAACAAAAAGTCATATTTAAGAATCTTGGTGACAATGGATCACAACTGTGTATGAGGTGCCATGTCAATGTCAAATAACGCGTAAAGCCCATGGCTCGATATTCAAAAAGCAAACAATAAAAACAAACAGTAAGAAAATTATTAAAGATAATAATGCACTGATAAAACAACAGTGAAATAAAATAAAATAACAGTAAAGTAAAAGGATATTTACAGGTAGTTGCGACTGTGGCTCACATCTTCCTCTGGTTTTATGTCCAGAAACGGCTTGAACGCCCTCTATGGGTCAAGGATAGGCTTCCCATCCAATTTTCTTATAAACTGGCAAATAGGGTCTTTTATAGTCAGATTCCCGAGACTATATCGTGCATGCTCTTTCTGGAATAATGGGCATAACTGGAGAATCGCTCTTTGCACATATCCACTGGGATGCGTTTCAAGAGACAGAAGGATATCATCCAATGACTCCTTATTCAAGCCATCCCTAATGAATTGAATTTTATCTTCCCTGTTATCAGACACCATTCCTAAAGAACATGGGTTTTTATTGCAATTCATTCTGGCACACTTATGACAAGCAACAGAAATTCTTTGAGCTCATCATTTTCTTGCATAATTTCCTTTACCACAACCAGGCATGTATGCAATAAATTTTGGAGGTAACTCACCTGCCAATCGTATTTTGCCTCGATTAACCAACGGATGTCAGTAGGTATGTTATTCCTCATGAGCAGTCGCATGCGTTCGGACCGAGTTTTGTAGATCGTAAGGAGGGCATTCTGAGGGAGTGAAGGGAATCGCTTGTGAAGCTTCGCTAGAATCTCGGTTCTGTCCATTCTTTCACCTCAGAATATCAGTTATTATGGGAAACTGAAGTAACCGACTTGATTGTCACGGAGTACCGTTATTCGCCATTTCACCGGGGTAACAAACTAAAGCACACAAACAGAAAGATAAATTAAAACACACAAGGAAAATTAAAATCGTCCTCTTATGGAATTTACCTCAAGCTCCAACTAGATGTTGTAAACACCTCGCTCAATATTTCTGAGTTGGCTTTCTAAATCCTCAACATAGGCTACTAACTCTGGTGGTTGTAGAGCCCAAATGCGATGTGTTTTACAAGATTGAATCTGGCTTTTGAGATGAGTTTTGATACGTTGAAGTGGTTTAAGAATGTTCAGGAGGAACGATCTTCGTGTGGCACTCATTATTAACAATGATAAAAGAAAAGTTAATGACAAAAGAAACACACTTATGCAAAAATAAATTCAATTAGCAAAAGAATAAAAATAAAGAAAGAAAGAAAAATCAAACCACCGAAAAGACAAAAAAATCAATTCAAATCTGGTGGGTCACTCAAATTTATTTCGGTGTCTTCTTTATGTGGTTGGTACTCTAGATATGGCTTTAATCTTTGACCATTAACTTTAAATGCGACACCATTCTTTGGGTCTTTAATTTCAATTACCCCATGTGGAAAAACAGTATGACCAATAAATGGACCAGACCATCGAGAGCGTAACTTACCTGGGAATAGGTGCAAGCGAGAGTTGAATAAAAGCACTTTCTGACCTGGAGTGAAAGCTTTTCTCATAATATGCTTATCATGGAAGACTTTTATTCGTTGCTTGTAAATTTTGGCATTTTCGTACGCGTCATTACGAATTTCTTCAAGTTCTGCCAATTGTAATCTTCTTTCTGAGCTGGCTTGATGCATGTCAAAATTGAATTTCTTGATATCCCAATATGCACGATGCTCGGGTTCCACAAGTAGGTGGCAAGCTTTTCCATACACTAGCCTATAGGGTGACATCCCAATCGGGGTCTTGAAAGCCGTTCTATATGCCCATAATGCGTCATCAAGTCTTAATGACCAATCTTTTCTGTCCAGCCTCACCGTCTTTTCTAATATGTGCTTTATTTCTCGATTGGAGATCTCCACTTGGCCACTGGTTTGAGGATGATACGGGGTCGCCACTTTATGAGTGATTGAATACTTTGTCAAAAGAGCTTTGAATGCTTTATTACAAAAGTGGGCACCACCATCACTGATTATCACTCGAGGGAATCCAAAGCACGAAACAATGTTGCTTTTCAAAAACCCTATCACCACTTTGTGATCATTAGTTCTGCATGGAATCGCTTCTACCCATTTTGATACATAGTCAACAGCAACTAGTATGAATTGATGACTAAAAGAAGGGGGAAAGGGTCCCATAAAGTCGCTACCCCATACGTCAAAAATCTCAACCACTAAAATTGGATTTAGTGGCATCATGTTCCTTCGCGTAATGCTCCCCATTCGTTGACACCTATCACATGAAGAACAGAACGTGTAAGCATCTCGAAATATAGTAGGCCAATAGAAACCACATTGTAAAACTTTAGTCGCTGTTTTCTTAGCACTGAAATGGTCTCCACAAGCTTGTTCATGGCAGAATGAAAGGATATTCTGAATTTCATTTCCTGGGACACATCATCTGACAATTTGGTCTGCACAATATTTGAACAAATATGGGTCATCCCAAAAAAAATTCTTTATTTCTGTAAAGAATTTGGCCTTGTCTTGCTTAGTCCAATGCTCTGAAAGTTTGCCTGTAATAAGATAATTAACTATATCAGCATACCAAGGTAAAACTTCCACACTCATTAATTGTTCATTTGGAAAGGACTCATTCAATGTTAGTGGCTCTATAATTGTGTCAAAATGAAGACGAGAGAGATGGTCCGCCACAACATTTTCTGTGCCTTTCTTATCTTTGAATTCCAAGTCAAATTCCGGCAGAGTACTTTCTTCCCCCAAAAATGCATATTCCAAAATGTTGGGCAATGCTTTGAGCTCGAGTTTCGGTGGTGATTCTGATGATGGAATGAGTTTCTTCTCTGATGGCGCTAGTTGTTCAACTCTTGGCTTTCATTTGTTAGTGTCCATGGATGGTGCTGAGTCAAGTAGAGCATTGACTTCATCGATCGATCTGTCAATATCAAAATCCAAACCAAAGTGTGTTAAACATGTTTGTAAAGGATCATCACTAAGGTTTGAAACAAAAGTGTCATCAACTAATGCTTCTATTAAATCCACATCAACAGTTCCATCATCTGTATTGTGAGGTTGTTTGGCAATATTGAAGATGTTCAGCTCCATAGTCATGTTGCCGAAGGACAACTGCATATTTCCAGTTCTGCATTGAATATGAGCATTCGCAGTTGCCAAGAAAGGTCGGCCTAGAATAATGGGGATGTGCTTCCTTGAATCCTGTATTGGTTGAGTGTCAATTACAATGAAATCAACAGGAAAATAAAACTTGTCTACCTGGATAAGCACGTCCTCCACAATACCACGAGGTATTTTCGTAGACCGATCTGCAAGTTGTAATACCACTGGAGTTGGGTGTAATTCTCCCAGTCCAACAAAGCATTCTCAATTGTGTGGTTCCCTATGCTACATGAAATAGTGGGGGAGCCTGGGTCTTTGCATTTTAAAGGAATTTTATGTTGGAGTATAGAACTAACATTTTCAGTTAAAAATGTCTTCTTTTGAACATGCATATTTCTCTTTTTAGTACACAAATTTTTAAGAAACTTGGCATAAGATGGAACTTGTTTAATAGCATCATGTAGTGGGATGTTAACACTTACCTGTTTGAAAATTTTGAGAATCTCACCTGTAGATTTTCCTTTCTTTCCTTTCGCTAACCTCTGAGGAAATGGAGCTTTTGGAACATATTTTTGTGGGTTGGTGTCTTTTTTTTCCTCCGGTGATGAGTCCTCAACGTTCACAGGTACAATTTGATTGTCTTTCGTTACTGGCATCTCCACTTTGTTGTCGACTTCTTTTCCTTTTCGCAAGGTCATGACAGCTTTGACCTCTCCATACTACTGTGGTGAACTGCTACTTGCTTCATGCACTCCTTTAGGGTTGGGCACTGGTTGACTTGGAAATTTACCTTTCTCAACAGTCATTGCCAAGGTCTGAACTGAAGAAGCAAGTTGTCCCACCATCTTCTCCAAGCTTGAAACTGATTGGGCTTGCGAGTTGAAGCCCGCTCTCAACTCATTTCGTAGTCCATCAATGGTGCGGTTCTGTTGCTCAATCGTGGAGTGAGTAACATTCCTAAAATTCTGGAATGCATCCTCCCATGGTCTGAGTTGAGAGTAATTTTGGTTCTGATTAAATGGTCTGAATGGGGGCTGAGAGGCTTGAGGATTTTGAGGAATTTGTTACATTGGTAGAGCTGGAGCTGCTGGTCCATTCTGTTGGAATCCTTGAGACCATGAAAAATTGGGGTGGTCTCTCCATCCAGGGTTATAAGTGTTGGAGTATGGGTTGTAATTTGATGGTTTTCTCATTACTCCTATGGCATTGGCTTGATCTGGATATGAGTCAAGGTCATGTGGCTCTGTTGATTTAGCAGTTGATAATGATGCTATTTGTCGAGCAAGACCTTCAACCATCTCCTTGACTTCTTTGATTCCTGACGTTGACTCGCCAATTTGAACCTCATTTACTCCCTTAATCCTTCTGGTGTTCCTGAGTGATCGACTCCGTTGTTGGGAATTATCTGCTTGTCGTTGGAAGAATTCCCAAATCTCTGATGCACTTTTTGACATTAGCTCTCCTCCACTTGTTGCCATTAGCCATTCTTGCACATTCGACAATAAGCCCTCTAAAAAGTATTGGCATTGATGCCATTTCTCGTACCCATGATGTGGACATTTCAAGAGTAGCCCATTGAATCGCTCCCATGTTTCGAAAAACTGCTCGTCATCTCTCTGGGTAAACTCCGAGATCTCCCTGCGAATAGCATTGGTTTTATGAACTGGGAAATATTTATTTAAAAATTTCGTAACCATTTGTTCCCATGATGCAATACTATTAGCAGGTAATGTATTAAGCCATGAACGAGCTCTGTCCTTTAAAGAAAATGGGAATAATCTGAGTTTTACATTATCATCTGAAAAATTCTCATATTTAAATGTTTGGCAAATTGCGTGAAAATCATTCAAATGATTGTACGGATCCTCATTTTCTAAGCCATAGAATGTGGGAAGACAATTTAGCACACTAGGTTTTAATTCAAAACTCCTAGCCGCTACATTTGGGTACCGTATGCATGATGTGCTCAAATTAGCTAAGGGACTAAAGTAGTCCTTAAATGGCCTCTCATGTGGTGCTTGTAAATCCATTTTTTTTTTAATGTTTTTGTGTGTGCGAAGTGTTTTCTCTAATTCAAGGTCTATAGGTTCAAGATTGGGTAATAATGACCTACGACCATGCATGCAAAATAAATAAAATCAAAATCAAGATGGAACAAAACAAATAAAAATAAAGAAGATGGAGAAATTACGATACTAACCTTATGGCGCTTAATTCAACCTTACTATAAAAATACACACAAAAAAAATTCGTGAAATAAATTAAAAATAAATTAAGATAAATAAAAATTGCAAAGAAGAACTAATAAAAAAAATTAACTTGAAAATTAAATTACAAAATTTAAAGAAGAGAAAAAGAAAAGAAATATTAACCTCTAAATGTAAATTCACTTTTTTTCTTTTTTTTTATACAAGAAAAAAAATTAAATGGAAATATTCACAAAAATTAATTCTAAGAATTAAAATTACTTACCTCCCCGGCAACGGCGCCAAAAACTTGTTGTGCAAATTTTATTGAACTCGCAAGCGCACGAATCTGTTGTAGTATAGATTAATGGTGCGAGTGTCGATCCCACGAGGAGGTGGATTTTAATTATATATAAAATTAATTTTGTGAATGGGTGGTTGGAATTAAGGTGGAAAATGATTTGGACTATGCTAAAACTTGGATTAAAATAATAAGAATAAATTCTAAGATTGGAATTGAAATGGCAAGAATAAATTGTAGAGAATTCTAATAAAATGACGTACTTGGGTATCTGGATCCGTATCAACATGCATCATAGGCTAAATATTCCATATTAATACCAATCAAATCATGAGAGGGGAATCCACACCTCATGAACCACGCTTTAATAAATATGGTGCTAAGGGCTTATCGTGCTAAATAATAATAAACTTTTACTAGGGTGCCGGTGAAACCAGGGCAGTACTAGACAAGATTAATATTATTTGTTGACGAGAAGTCAAAACATCCACAAAAACTAGAGGGGAAGAGAAAATAAATTTACCAAATTAAGCCCATGACACATGTTGAGAATTCACCTTCAACCCAAGCTTGAAAGAAAATTAGCCACTCATAGTTGAACTAGGGGCAAAATGAGAATTTATTAAAATACATAGAAAGTACAAGATAGAGAGAGAATTACAGAAATTGAATCCCAAAAATGGATTCAGAGGTGCCAAATTAGGGGGGGAAGCCCGCTTTTTATAGTTACATCGAGTAAATCATGGCCATCTGATTAAAAACAGTTTGAACGCTCAGGATTTCGCCACGTCATCAGCCACTATTTGCACAGTACAGTCAACCGCCACTATTTGCACAGTACAGTCAACAGCTACTATTTGTACAGTAATGCCAACAGTACTCGTACATGTGAATAATACCATATATGTGAACAGTGTCATTTTTCCTTTTATACTCCTCCTAAGGTTTTCAACCATCCTGAGTTCAAAAATGATGTCCGTTTTGCCATTTGATCTCTTGTTTATTATGAAATGACTATGATGCCCCTAAAATATATAAAATACTTAATTAAAATAAGACACACATAATTAAGGTATAAGAAACTTAAACACATAAAAGTAACGGTTGTTAGCAATACTTGATATGTAAAATAACGATTTCACTTTTATAAATATGCACTTTCTAACACTCAACATATGCAATCATCGACCAAATTCATCTTAGAACGGAATGAGGTGATCACTTGATTAAACTTGAAATATCATTGTCGAGATACTTGCTTGAGTCCATAGATATATTATTTAAGTTTGCAAACTATATTATTTGGGTCTTCAGACACAAAGTTTTCTGGCTACACCATATAGAATATAGATAGTCTCATCAATGTTACCATTGAGAAATTCTATCTTTACATCCATCTGATGTAACTCAAAATCAAAATGTACCACTAATGCCATTATAATCTGAAAGAGTCTTTCAAAGAAACCAGAGAGAAAGTCTCTTTATAGTCAATGCATTCTTTTTGTGTAAAGCCCTTTGTGACAAGACGTGCTTTGTGCCTCTCCACATTATCTTTTGAATCCCTCTTAGTCTTAAATATTCATTTACAACCAATAAGTTTCGCGCCTTCTGAAAATGAGATAAGATCACATACGTCGTTGTCCTTCATGGACTTCATCTCCTCATTCATTACATCAATCCACTTCTAAGAGTTAGAACTTTCCATGGCTTAGTGGAAATTAATTTGATCATCTTCTATTATTCCAATGTCTACCTCATGTTCTTGGAGAAATACAATGTAATCATTTGGCAATGCACTTCTCCTTTCTGTAGTGGATCTCCTTAATGGCATAGGTTCTTAAGGTGATAGAGTTTGTTCTTCTAGAATAACTTCTTGTATGGGAGGTTCTTCAATATTGTCTTGATCTGTTGTGTCTTGAATAAATTCAAGAATGAGACCTTAATTAATGCTAATAACAAAGTCTCTAGCCATATCTCCCTCCGCAAACTCGACATCCTCAAAGAACCGAGCATTTACCAACTCAAAAATCGAGTTAGTCGTGAGATCACAAAACTTATACCCCCTGGATTGTTTCGAGTATCCAATAAAATAGTAACTTATCATCCTTGAGTCTAGTTTCTTCTCATTAAGCCTATAAGGTTTTGCCTCAGCTGGATATCCCCAAACATGCAAGTACTTTAGACTTGGCTTCTTACATGTCCAAAGCTCGAAGGGGTTTTGACAATTGCTTTAGTTGGAACTCTATTAAGGATGTATGCTGTAGTCTTAAGTGTTTCTCCTCAAAGTGATTCTCGTAAGGTGAAATGGCAAATCGTACTCCTCACTATATTCTTAAGCATCTTGTTTTGTCTTTCAGCAACATCATTCATAGTGGATGAACCCGACATAGTGTATTGTGGAACGATACCACATTCCTTTAGGAATTTAGCAAATGGTCTTGGACATTGTTCACATGAACCATCATATCTGTTATAGTATTTGCCACCATAGTCAGATCTTATGCTTTTTCTTTTTTTACCGAGTTGGTTCGTATCTTCAACCTTAAAGATTTTGAACATATCTAAAGATCGTGACTTTTTATGGAGGAGATATATGTAGCCATATTTAGAAAAATCATCTATGAATGTCATAAAATATTGTTGACCATTCCAAGCAGTTGTAGGAAATGATCCACAAATGTCTGTATGCATGAGTTCTAAGACATCCGATGTCTTGATGGCCTCAAATCTCATTTTATTGGTTTGTTTCTCCTTGATACAATTAATACATATGTCAAAATCTGTGAAATCTAAAAGGTTGAGAATTTTATCTGACACAAGTCTCTATATTCTCTGTCTGAAGATATAACCCAATCTCTTGTGCCATAATGCATCTGAATTCTCATTGGTTAATTTTCTCTTTACACCTCGTATACTTAATTGTAGGGATTCATTAAATAAAGCAATTGTATCAAGCATATAAAGATTATCATTACACGACAAAGAACCATAACCAGCCAGTTTTGAATCATGAAACAAACTTAATTTTTCATTCTCAAATGAACAAGAAAAACCAAATTTGTCCAAAGTAGAAATAGAATCAAATTTTGTCTAAAAGATGGAACAATAAATGTTTCATCGAGATCCAAATAAAATCCAGTCTTTAACAATAATCTAAGATTTTCAATTGCTTATAGTTTAACTGTATTTCCATTGCCCACATCGATGTATCTTTCACTATCATTGGATTTTCGGCAACTCAGGCAACCTTGCATAGACACACTAATGTGAGTGGTTGCACTAGAATATATTCACCACGTGTCTCTAATTATCAAAGTTAAATTAACCTCAGAATAAACCAAACTAAGAAGCATCCCTTTCTCAGCACGCCATGCATGATAATTAGTGCAGTGCTTCTTCTTATGCTCTTTAGCCCCATAGAAGAAACAGCTGGTACTTTTTGGATCACCTGATTTCTTTTCTTGTTTCTTTTAGGTGTTGTATTTACAGCTTCCTTATCCTTCTTTTCTTGCCCTTGTTCTTGGCCTTAGGAGTAAAGGCTAAGTGAGCACTATCTGCCTTATCTTTCTTCAGTCTATCATCTTCATTAACACAGTGTGATACGACCTCATTCAGAGACCAACTCTCTTTCTGACAATTATAGCTCACCTTAAACTGGTTAAACTGTGTTGGTAAGTATATTAAAACCAAATGCACTAGCAAGTCCTCAGAGAGTTCAAGCTTAAGTGCTTTTAACATAGAAACAAGATGAGACATCTCCATAATGTACTCTCTAATCTTGCCTTTATCCCATATACCTCATTGAAATTAGGCTTGTCAAGAGAGTACCAATCTAGCCTTTTCGTTCTTGACAAACCTTTATTCAATCTGTGCAAGAAACTCCTTAGCTGTAGTTACTTTCTTAGTCATTGAGGCCTTAAATGCTTCTGATATACCATTTTTCATGATGATGATACACATGTGATTTGATCTTTCCCACTTTTCCATTATCCTTTTTTCATCAAGGTTACTCTCATATGCAAGAGGTGGGGGAGAATCAACCCTTGACGCAAGGTCAAGATCCATGACTGAAACAACTATTGAGAGGTTCTCATGCCATAACTTGGAGTTAGAGCATAAGAATAGAATTGATGTTGGCAGTAATATTAACAGCAGACAGAACTGAACATAGAACAATAAACAAACAAAAGAAACTCATATTAGTCTTAAAACAAAAATAAATTCAAATAAAAGTAAACATCATCTCAAGATACCAGACACTCTATTAACATTTCATCTTTGGACAAAATATTAACTTGTAAGTGGCATCTTGGTGTAGTAATCAAACACTAATAATAAGAGCGTGTCAAACAATTAATCTTCCTTTGGGCCGATATATTGTTCACATGTATAATCGAATAATCATTACGTGTTTATTACCACAGGTGTACATGTAATTCTATTAAATATGGACATTCCTTTGGACTTATCAATATTTACAAAAATTACATATATACAAACTCGTTTATATTCTAAAATAAATTAATTTTCACAAGAGAGGTCACTTTGGCAAAATGTTGCTTTAATTAATTTATCTCAAAATACATATAAACTTACCCATATTTGAATTTAAAGATGCACAAAAAATTACCCAAAAAAATAAAAAAAGCAATTCAGGTCAAAGTCAAAGTTTAACCAGTCAATGGTCAATTGTTGACTAGTTTGAATTAGACCAGTTCGGATTGAACCGAATCGGACCAGACCAGCCCAAATCAGAAAGCCTAATTTTTTTTTAACATCTTTCTTTAGGCGGCAGCCATGGCTGTTGCTTTCACCGAGCATGTCGTCGCGCTGTGGTCACTGCGGGTGGCTTGTTGGCGCTGCCCATGGGGCTGTGCTATGCCCCGCTGGAAACCACTGTTGGGAAAATATGCTCTTTAAAAATATATGTGTAGAGCTTATTTAAGTAGAGCTTTTGGCTGTAGAGTTTTCACCTAAAAAAATTTATTTGTTTGGTTGTTAATAAGAGTTTTTATTAAAACTCTATGAAATTACTTTAATAGGTAATTTTTTTTAAATTATGTCATGAAAAGAATAAAATAAGATTGTCAAATAAGTAGAGGATATTTTGAATATTTTAACATTTAAAAAAAATTCAACCTCTACTCTCAAAAGCCCAAATTTTGAGCTTTTCCTAGTAAAGACAAAATAGCTTATTTAAGCTCTAAAAGCTCTACTAAAAAAGCAACCAAACAACAATAAAAATTATGATAGGAATTAAATAGACACTTATGGCCATTAGATAAGCCATACCAAACAGGCGCGTAATAATAATTTTTTTGATTAATAAATAAATGAGGTATTTTATTCAAATATCTTAATTTCATTAATATTTTGAGTAAAGTCCATTTAATCATATTATATGTATTTATGTGATCACCATATGGATTCACAAAAGACATAAATACAAGTTATCTTATGATTAAATAAATTAAGTTCGCAGTTGATAAAAAAGTTGGGCATTTTATTTAGGTATAGACTGTAATAAATTTATTGAATGATTTGTCTTAATCATTTATGAATTTATTGATATAGTACGACTACATTGAACAAGATCACTAATAACTCTATGAAATGAGAGTTGTCATGACCTTTTAGACTTTAATCAAGATTACTTTGAGAGTGAGTAACGTGTTTTCATTGATTGCAAACATTTTAATTTAAGTCCAAATTACTTAAATCCACAAAATACTCTATCTTTTAAAAATAAAACCTTTTAGTTTATAAAAAGTAATTATTTAAATTAATTTCTTGAGTTTCTCAAATGTTAAATCATGCATCAATTAAATCATACCGACTTTACAAGAATTTATCGCAATAATTTGTCCATTGAGCTCTAAACTTTATTCTTTATTTCGCCGTTTTTCGTTGAGTGTCTTGAGAGTGATTTCACTTGATTCACTTGCATAAAAATTACCCTTAAAAAACAAGTGAAAATGTAAAATACAATATTTATTAAAATTACTTAAAACACATATTTGTTATCATCAAAATTACAGTATGTGTAGCCCTTTAGGCTAACACATACAAGAAGCAATTGGCAATGGAGACATTCAGCTCAAGCATTGCAAGTTTGAAGAGCAGTTGGGTGATATATTCACAAAAGCTCTGCTACAAGTGAAATTCCATTAACTAAAGGAACTTTTAGGAGTGGAAAAACATCACATTAAGGGGAAGAATGTTAATTAATGTGATGCTCAAATTTATTTAAAACTAATCATGTTAGGAATCCTAGTTTAATACTAGATCAAATTAGATTAGCTCCTTACCATCAAAGGATTGAAGCTAGTATATATAAGTTTGAATTGTAAGACTAAAATCATCAATAAATTAATTAATAAATTTCTCTCCTCTTCTCTGTAAGTGCATTGTTCTTTTTCTCTATTTTTCTAGATTGTTTATTCCTTGACACAACTTATTCAAGAAAATAACTAACATATTAAAGCATGCCTAGATCTAGATGTGTAACGTAAAAATGCATACAACATTCATCAGGGCTAACTGTGCATGCTCTACTTCCTAGTCATGGAGATAACTAAATTGATATGCTTCGTCTTCTCCACAACTAAATGCTTAGCCACAAGCGTAGCAAATCGAGCAAATAAAGGATCGATTACGGCATTTCCAAAATGACTTGCAAGCATGGGCTTGGCAACAACTCTAGTAGAATTTGCAACATTTTGTCTGTTAGCCTAAAAGGGCTACACATATTTTAATTTTGATAATCACAAACATGAGTCTTAAGTAAATTGAAAAATATTGTAGTTCATATTTCACTAGTTCTTAAAGGATATTATTTACAAGAAAGTGTGAGAAAATTAAAAAATATTGTATTTCACATTTCACTAGTTCTTAAGGGATATTATTTATGAGGAAGTAAATAACGTAGAATCAAACTCAAGATACTCAATGGACAATGGTGCGATCAAGAATAAAGTTTAAAACTCAACGGACTCATTATTGTGACAATTCTTGTAAAGTCGGTATGATTTAATAAATGAATGGTTTAACATTTAAGAAGTTCAAAATTTTATTTAATAAATCATTATTTTTTCATAAATTAAAAGTTTTACAAGTATAAGATAAGTATTTTATGAAGTTATTTATTTTTCAAGATGTAAACTAAAATGAAAAATTTTTGCAATTTTTGATTTTAATTAGTATTTTTTGAATTCTAGAGCTGGACTTTTTTGCAAATATTTGAAACATTTTGAGCTATACTTTAATTTATGAAAGTTTGAGGACTTGAGTGTAAATATCATAAGTGGACAGAGAGTTAGCGGCTAACCGTCTAAGGGCTAGCGGCTAGCCGCCTAAGGAAAACTTCACACTTTCAAATTTTGGACTAAATTGAAGTTTCTCTCTGATTCACCTCCGGTGGGGGATTATTAAAGGAAATGAAGGAGCTCATTTCCGGAACCTGAACCTAAAAGTATAGCTTTCAAAAGTTTTGAAAATTTTAAAATTTATAAATATTATGTTAGATATTTGAAAAGGACTATTTTGAAAAATATTATCTTGTATTGGGTCATATCATAATTTTAGAAATTTTTAGGAATAACAAGCATTATTTAGAAAATTCTGAGGTTGGACATGTTTGTAAAGTTTTATGATGTGTGGGGTTATAGTATAATTATAAAAAGTTTTGGGCATAAATATAATATTATGAACAGTAATACTGTAGTAAAATTCAAAGTTAACGGTAACTTTACTGTTCTAAAGTAGGGAGCTGGATAAATTAAATGGCTAGATGCTTGCTAGCTAGAATTTGCTCATAACAACTAGTTTTCGGGCCTTAGTTATAAAAACTCAACTCTAACATCAATTTTAAGACTCTTGCAAGAATAAACAAGTGCAAACAATATATTTTGAGCTTCTAAATTTCGAATCATCATAGATTAAATCTCTATTGTGCTATCATTGGTACATTTACTCTAAAAGAAAGTTCATTGTTGTAATATTCATTTTATCATCAAATTTGTGAGTGTTTAAATGTGAGAAATACTTGAGTAAAGAGATTACGAGACAATCTCTTAGTTGTAAAAGTTTATTGACTCCTTAGAAGTCAATTGTAAAGAACTTAAAATCTTGGGAGGCTTGAATAGTGAAATCCTCGAGCTTGATTAGCTTGGAGGCGTGGATGCAGGCGAGGATTGCCGAACCATGTAAAAATTATTATGTTTGCTCTCTCTTCCCTTACTCTTTTATTATTGTGCATTATTGAACTTATTATTTTTTATTTGATTAAAGCAATAGATTAAATTATTTTCGACAATAGATTAAATTATTTTCCCTGAAATTTAAGCTATGGGATTATGCAAGATTTTATGTACTTTTAAGAAATTATGTGACAACTAAAAGGTTTCCAAAACGGACTTTTAACCTAAGAAATTTTAACATATACTGTATCTTTAGGTATGTCTCAAAAATATTATTTTAAATAAATTCACAAAAATTCTTATTCACCGTATAGGATTAAATTCAACAATTTAAATAAATATTGTGAAATGTATCCATTAGTGACCAAGTGTTTTCAAGTAATTTTTTTAGCTAATTGCCCCAGTTTAAATTCTCATGATGGTAGAGGTCAAAATACCAATTTGCATTAGGAAAAGAATACCCTCTAACCATTTTTTTGGGGGGGGGGGGGGAGGCAACCATTAGTGACAAGGTACAAAATTCTATTCCAATATTTAAGTAAATTAAATTATTTTCTCCTATATATTTTCATCTAAACTTTTCTAAGTCATGGGAATTAATGTCAATTTATACAAAATGATAAATTTCATTATTATTTATTCATGAGAACAAAAGTTCAATACAAATGTTTGAAACAAAGAAAAGGAAATGACATAATTAAAATAATTTAGAAATAATGACGAATTATCAATCTTTCTTAATCAACAATTCAGACAGGACAATCAATCATTTCACTGATTATTTATTTCCATCATTAATGTTTTATTCTTATCCATAATAGCCATAAATTGAGAACAATTACAAAAAACCATTGAAAGAAACGCTTGGTAGTTTCCAAACCCATCCTACTTTTTTGTCATGGAAATAACTAAATTGATATACTTCGTCTTCTCCACAGCTAAATGCTCAGCCACAAGCGTAGCAAATCGAGCAAACAAAGGATCGATTACGGCGTTTCCAAAATAACTTGCAAGCATGGGCTCGGTGACAGCTCTAATAGAATTTGCAACATTTTGTCCACACCGGTCTTTGTTGAATACAAAACTTTTGTTGTTAACATCGTCACTGGGATCCCAATTCACCTCAAAACTTTCGAACTTGTCAAGATTGAATGAAGCTTGGTCCCTTACAATTGACTTGACTTCTTCCTCGTAGGGAAAATAGCAAGGCATATTGAATGAATCCACGTCAGCCTCTTCAACAAGACCCTGAAACTCAAAAATCACAGATTGTAAGTTGTTACATATACATATATACATACGTACACAAACACACACACATATTAAAATGTTAAAGAAGCTAAAGGCTGACAGAAGAAACGATAAATCGGTTCAGGTTACTGTATCAATTGATTATTTTTCAATTAACATGATAACTCTGGTTGGGCATACCATTGTTTCTATCAGTGATCTATTAAATTTTTCTGTTCAAATATCAGCAATTCATACATAAGAGAAAACTTTTAAGTGATGAAAAATTAATTTATAGACCTCATTGACCAGTTGAATGAGAGATTTTGTTAGCAGCTCAAAAAGGCAACAGCAATCTTTGCTCGAGGGATCTGCAATACTCCTGCCAAGAAAAGTAAGAAACATACGTCCTCCAGAAACAATTTCTTCAGAGCGTAAGCTTAAAAAAGCTGAGAAATCAGGTTGGAACTGTTCCAAAAAAGCTTGACACACACTGGGAGGGCTCGACTTAGTAATGTAAATATTCCTCTTGTTATTCTCAAGATTCTCTGGAACCTACACATAAACACATTTTGCACATATTTAAGTCAATACTTGTGAATTAAAAATAAAAATTAAATTAGCACGTGAAGGTTAAAAGGTGAAAATAATGCGTACCTTGGAGAGCCAGTGAACACTGTAAGAAGAATGTATGAAATTTATGCTCCTGCTTGGAAAAAGCCTCTCGTAAAAGGAACCAGGCATTCCTGCTACGAAACAAGTTCCAAATTTTTCCTTTTTGATCCTTTTATAAAATTCAGGAAGAGACCGGAAGATGCTGTTGAAATCATTTCGTGGAAGATCATTGAGAAACACTTGAAACTCGGGTAATTTTTTGTTCGCTTGATGGCACAGTTTATGAATAGTGTCAATAATTTTAGATATAACCAAGAGGGTATTGGGTCCTGAGGAGCAGCCTAAATCCGCAACGTTAAAACAACCAGGAAAAGAGGAGCTGAACATATCTTTGATAGTTTCTTCCAGGAATGGCCACGCCTTCAATATCACAGTTCTCTGAGAAAGTAGTAGTATAAAACGTAAAGATTAAAGGAATTCAATATTGTTTATTTCAATAATAAAAAGAATTACTTATAAGTATTAAAGCAAAAGGACACCTGAACGTCGGAGTTTTCCGCATAGCTAGTTTCTCCACCTCCACCATTCATGCAAGGAACATTTACCACAACCATGCCTACTTTCTTAAATCTACTTCTGTGTGCTAGATTCTGATCATAGCCTTGCGTCCTTTGGCCTTTTATAGAGAAAACTCTACGTCAAGTTTTACTGAATTCCTATTAACATCGTTATGTTATTTTCATTAATTAAATTTGTATAGATTAATGCGCTGTTCACCTATACAGTAATTTCAGTGGATGGATGCATTTTGCATATGACTGTTACTATTTCTCTGGCTTTTATGAAATTTTTTTGTTTTTGTCAATTCCTTTTATTTGCTTTGGTTTTGATTGTCAATTTGTTTTAGGTAATGCTTTGAAATTTTACTTTATGATTGGGGGTGGCTACCATACATGGACTTAAAATCCTTGGTGGTACAGGGTCCAATTAGTGCTTGCATGTGTTGTGTGTATTTATTTTGAAAAATCACCATACAATTGATAGTTATATTTAATTGAACAGACACATGTCATACATCTAATAATTGGATATTATATTTATGATGTACTCTAAAATTTCTTGTGGTAGAGAGAATCTCTTTTTAGAGCCCCTAATTGTTTGGCTACCATCTAGACAACCTTTTTCTTTTTCTTTTCTTTTTTCCCTTAACCTACAACAAAAGATTTTTATAACTAGTTTCTCCATTTAATTTATTTACTAAAATAAAATAAATATAATGTCAATTAAATAACTTTTTAAAAATGACAACAATAATGAGAAAAAAAGATAAATAAATTAAAAATGACAAAAGTATGTCCAAATAAAAAATAAAAAAGTATGCCTAAAAAAGGCCAAAGTATATCCAAAATATTCATATATTTTGTTTTATGTTTCATATAGTATATTCCAAATACCCTAAACTTTTCTTTCTCCCTCATTTCACGCTAGAGTTCACTATTATATCTATTATTTTAAGTCTCATGACTAGCATTCTATATTTCATGTTACAACGTGCGCGCGTTTTTCCCATCATTGCATATTTTACATTAATTGTTGCATATATTCTACTCTTTGTCTCATGTATAAATGCCATATTTCATATTGTGTATTGAGTACATATTTGAAGTTCAGTATTTCATGTTCTAAATGCACTCCAAACATTTACCTTTTCTTCTCGATTTTGTGTTTGATTTTGATTTTTTCATATATTTGGTTCATTGTTACAAGTATCGAGTTAACCACGGTGTTTTCTAATTACCCTCCAAAGATTTACTTATTTTCTCATATTCCATTTTAATGTTTCGTCTAACGTTGTTGTTTCATATATAACATTCATTATTGCATGTAAAGAGTTCATTTTCATTTTCTAAATGCTCCAAAACATTACTTTTTTTCCCATTTCATTTCTAGATTTCATAATTGACGTTCATGTTTTATATAAAACATTCATAGTTACATATAAAAAGTCCAATGGTTCTTGTTTACCCGTACTTATGTTAGACATTCAGAGTTTCATGTACTTATGTTACATATACATGTCTGAATTTAACTGTTGCATATTTTGTTTTTAATAGTTCATGTATAAACGATATGTTTCATATTAACAACACAAGTTGCATCTTTAAGGTTCAATGTTTCATGTTTTGAAAACCCCATATAGTTACCCTTTTCCCTGGTTTTATATTTGATATCCGTGTTTCATGTATAATGTTTAGAGTTTCAGTTATAATGTCTAAGGTTTCGTGCCTTAGTTGAGAAAATTTAATTTTGCCCGATCATTTATTAAAAATCATCATTAATAGTACATTTACTTGTGGGATTGGAGAACTGAAATCTGAAATAAGGATGACTGGTAGTATTTATCTACTAAACTAAAAGGAGAAATGAGAACGAAGCATAGAGCCCACATGTTTTTGGGATTAATTTAGAATCAAGTTTTAATTTCTTGAACTCAACATTCATAATTTGACTTTTGTCCTCAATTAAAATATCATTATATTATTGTTATTTTTATTCTCTTGTTCTTTCCATTGCTATTATTAGTAATAATTAATAATAATTATTATAACAACTACAATAACAGTAATTATATTAATAATGATAATAATTACAATAACAATAATAGTAATAGTAATATAACAATGAAAATAATAATAATGAAAATAGTAATAATAATTATTATTATTATTACTACTACTATGACTATTATTACTATTGCTACTGTTGATGCTGTTATTGTTGTTTAAAATTATCATCATCGTCGTCGTTGTTATATCATTGTTGTTTTTGTTGTTGTTAATTTCATTATTTTTGTTATGGTAATTAATGAAAATATTTTTAAAAAAAATAACATTCACAATTATTATTAATAGTAATAATAATAATTAAAACAATTTGTTCCAATTCTAAGATAAAGTGAAAACTTTAATAGGATTAGATCCCATTCCGAATCTGATTCCTATAACTTATGTAAAAAACTTATTTTATTTCCATTATAGCCCATTTCGATTCTAGTTTATTTCAATTACCAATCCGTAAACGAACCATGAAACTCCAAATAAGTTTTATGTCAACATTTTACCACCATCTTAGTACTCCACTATTGAAATTAACATCAATTGGGCATGAAGTAAAAATATATTTTTATATTACTAATTTTTTGTTACTTGTGATTTGGAGAATCAAGATTCAAAATAAAAATGATTGATATTATTTACTTTTCAAAGTAGAAGGGAGAATGAGAATGAAATATATAGGACTCACATATTTTTGGAATTAAAGAAGAGAAACTTGATTCTGCTAGGGGTTAGGAATTATCATTCTCAATTTATGTTAATTGCATCATTTTATTTTTTGTGTTTTAGATACTTATATAAATTGAGCCTTTGTGCTCATGAATGAACGAGTGATTGAAACTGTATGTTATTGAAACTGTATGTTTTTATTTAACATATATTTACCTTTTGTGTTCTAAATTAGAGGTTACCTCACTCCAACTATGCAGCTAGTGGACATTTAAATCCAAAATCAGATGTTTATAGTTTTGGAGTACTGCTTCTTCAAATAGTCACTAGAGAAAAAGCAGTTCAATTCCACCTAGAGCTTGGAGAGTACTATCTAGTGGAGAAGGTAATATATTTTGTACAAGATTTTTTATTTCTAAGGAAGAAAAAAAAAAGACAGAGAGAGAACCATATTTGATTTTTAGAGAGAACCATATTTGATTATTTGATACCGTAAAGGTACTTCATCAAGTTACTCTCTTCCACGAACGTCGTCACTTTACAAAATTGTTTTAGCAATGCATTGCTTCAATATGAATTTTGTAAAGAGCACACGTTCATTCTAGAAAGTTTTCGTTCAAAAGGTTTATTACATAATATATCCATGTGTATATATACATATATGATAACAAAGCAATTTGAAATAGGAAATATCTATGCATCCAAGCAGGTTTTATCCTTGTCAATTTATTTTTTGTGTGTATCGGAAGACTTTCCTACAGCTCTTGGAAAACCCGTAAATGAACATGTGATTGGTAGGTGGTTCTTAGACGACTTTCCTTCAGCTCTAGTGGATGAGAATCTGCATTGCTGTGAGGATGTTCACCATATATTTTTCCATGGCTATGGATCATTGAGGATTTGCATGACTTGCACGTAATTTTGTGAGATGACTTTTGAAAGGTAGCTTTTGCTTAGTTTCTATTTTCTCTGGCTTTTATGGGATTGGACATTTTTTGTTGTTGTCAATTCCTTTTACTTTTGAACTCTCCGCTTTTCATTATTATTGTTATGAAGGGTAAGGTTGATTATGTCTTCGTATTAATAAGTTGTGCTTGAAAAGGCTGCCACTCAATTCTCTCTCAATAATGATATTATCACAAAACTTAGCACAAAACCTAGCACAAAACCTAGCACAAAACCTAGTACAAAAAGGATCTTTCTGCTAGATTTGCTAAATCTTTCTATGAAATTGTAAATACTTCTAAACTTCTCCTATTATTCGCTTAACAACTTGTATTTTGATACCAGTAATTGGGATTCCTTTATGTATTATCCTAAGGCTATTTTGAAGATATTCTAATATACTTAATAACTCAGGTTTGCTAAGTTGCGAACAACAGAAAGTAAATAATGCTAAAAACTTGCTATTTATAATATTATTGATTATAACTTCTTCTAAATTAATCATTCAGTACTATTGTTCTCTATGTTATACCCTATATTATATCCCTAGTTAAATGCTATTTCTATTCTTCTATTAGTACTAATTCTAAGTTTAATATTACAATTTATATGACTTCTTATTATAACTAATCTTCCTAAATTATCAACTTGTTTAATATATTCATTGAATGCTTCAACAAAACAGTATTGTAAAGTAAAACAAGTATGATTGTCTAAATTAAGGCATGCAAGTTAAGTTTTAAGTTCTAACAATCACATAAACAGTTATTCTTCTCTACTAGATACTCCCCAATTCCTTTCCAAACTTTTATAGAATTGGTTAATAAATTATTTTGTCACAAATAATGACCAAAATAAGGTTTCTTTTGAAAATTTTCTAAAAATTGTTTTCTAAAAGTTTAGAGTTTACAATCAAATTTTTCAATTAAAATTAAAGCTTTTAAAAAATAAAAAACCTTTTTCACCTTAGGGGCATGGAATTCCAAACACAATGCCTCCCTTTTCCGCTAAAACACCTATCCTTCGGCTAAAATGATACTTTATAAGTAAAAATTAGGCAATCAAAGGTCCTTTTTTTTAGGGTTTTTGGGTTTTTTTTTTTTAAACATAAGTTTTTCTCTAGAGCTTAATTTTACGCTTCACTGATTGAAAACATATGTTAAGAACAATAAAAACGAAACCTGAGTTTTAATGAAAGATTTGTGACATGAAATTTGTTCATTTATAAGCACACCAAAGTTTACAAAGGAGTAGGTTTCTCTGCTAGAGAAGAACTGAATAATTTAGTTATAATACATGCTGAATAAATTACTTGAAATATCTTTTAAGAATACAATAGGGAATTGAACAAGAGCTTTAAAAAACTTCTACAAACTGAACTTGCTACAATACTTTTTTTATGGGTTAATTGTTTTTGGTTGTAGATAGTTAGGTCGGATCTTTAGAATTAACTAATTAAACCATGTTTTGATACCGGTTCGTGCGGGCTTCTCTACATGAGAGATAAAAAAGTTACAGGGGTGAAAATGATCAAATGTTTAAAATTTATCATTTTTTATAATTTTACCATCCTAAAACTTTTCGTTTTGTGCAAAGTGTTGTGCACTTATTTGTAAGCATAACTTTTTCCATTCTCTTTTCATTGCACTCCCTTGCAAGTTCGTCTCTTTAATCTTTCTTGAAAGCATTCGTTAAATGCGTAGTTCAATGCATAGTTCCTACAAGGGTGTTCGGAGTGCCACAATATATTCAATTCATTTCCATTCTTAATCTTAATTTTCCAATCCTCAAGTAAACACACAAAAAATTAGTAGTATAATAATATATTTTTACCTAATGCCCTATTGATATTAATTTCAATAGTGGAGTTCTGAGTTGGGGGTAAAATGTTCACATAAAACTTATTTACAGTTTCATGGTATGTTTATGAATTAGTAATTGAAATGGCTGGAATTGAAATAGGTTAGAATGAAAATCAAAATAAGTCTTTTACGTAAGTTATAAGAATCAAAATTGGAATGGACTCTAATCTCATTAATATGCTTACTTTATCTTACAATTCTTTGAAGTTACTAAAATTCCTAGTTAATTATTATTATTATTTATTATAATATTTTGAATATTATTATTTTTTAAAAATATTGTTATTATAGCCATAATAATAATGAAACTAATAATAACAATAATAATATTACAATGATGACGATGATAATTGTAAACAACAACAACAATAATGATAATAATAATAATAATAATAATAATAATAATAATAATAATAATAATAATGATTGTTATTAAAATTATTATTACTATTTTCATTATTATTATTTTCATCATCATCACCATTATTATTATTATCATTATTACTATAATTATTGTTGTTGTTGTTGTTTTTATTGTTATTATTATAATAATTATTATTGTTACTAACAACAATGAAAAGAGCAAGAAAATAACAATAACAATGATATAATAATATTTTAATTGAGACAAAAGTGAAATTATGGAATTTGGGTGGGGTATAATGGTGAGTTTAAGAAAACTTGCTTCTAGATTTTGGTTCCCTAATCTCACAAGTAAATGCACTATTAATGACGATTCTTAATAAATGATGGGGTAGAGTGAAATTTGCTCAACTAAAATATGAAACTTTAAACATTATACATGAAACATGAATATCAAATATGAAACTAAGGAAAAGGTAAATATTTGGGCGTACTTAACAATTAAAGACAAACATGCAACTCTAGATGTCTAACATGACTATGGGTAAATAAGAACCATTGAACTTTGTATACATAACTGTGAATGTTATATATAAAACATGAATGTCAATTAAGAAATCTAGAAATGAAATGGGGAAAAAGGTAATTTTTTAGAGCATTTAGAAAATGAAAATGAACTCTTTCCATGCAATAATGAATGTTATATATGAAACAGCAACGTTGAACATGAAACATTAAAATGAAATATGAGAAAAAAGTAAAACTTTTGATGGTAATTAGAAATCATAGTGGTAAACACCATACATGTAACAATGAACGTAATATATGAAAAAATCGACATCAAACAAAAAATCCAAAAAAAAGGTAAATATTTGGAGTACATTCAGAACATGAAACACTGAACTTCAAAGATGTCCTCAATATATAATATGAAATATGACATTTATACATGAAATAAAGAGTAGAAAATTTGCAAACTTAATATAAAATATGCAATAATGGGTAACACGTGTACATTGTAACAAGAAACGTAGATTGCTAGTCATGAGAGTTAAAATAATAGGTATAAAACATTAACTCCAACCTGAAATGAGGGGAGAAAGAAAAGTATAGGGAATTTAGAATATACTATATGAAACATAAAACAAAATATATGAATATTTTAATCTTATAAAAAACATTAAAAAACTTTTTTCTTTTTCGGACATACATTTTATTTTTTATTTGGACATACTTTTGTCATTTTTAATTTATTTGTCCTTTTTTCTCATTATTGTGGTCATTTTTAAAAAGTTATTTAATTGAAAATATATATTATTTGATTTAGTAATTAAATTAAATAAAAAAAATTGGTTACAAAAATCTGTTGTTGTAGGTTAAAAGAAAAAAAAGGTGGTCTAGATGGTAGCCAAACAATGAGGGGCTCCGAAAAGAGATCCACTCTACCACAAGAAATTTTAGTGTAAATCAGAGATACCATGCCCAATTAATGCATGTATGACATATATAATTTAATTAAATATAACTACTAATTGCATGATAATTTTTTAAAATAAATACACACAAAAGATACAAGCATTAATTTGACCCTATACCACCAAGGATTTCAAGTGTTTGTGTAGTAGCCACCCCTAATCATAAAGTAAGATTTCGATGCATGATTTAAAAAAAAAAAGTACTATCAAAACCAAAGCAAATAAAAGCATGGATAAGAGCAAAAGACTAATTTCATAAAAGCCAGAGAAGTAGTAACGGTCATATGCAAAATGCACCCACGGAAATTACTGTATAGGCGAATAGCGCATTAATCTATGCAAATTAATTAATGAAAATAACATGACAATATTAATAGGAATTCAGTAAAACTTGATGAAGACTTTTCTCTATAAAAGGCTAAAGGTTGCAGCGCATGATCAGTATCCGGCACACAGAAGTAAATTTAAGAAAGTAGCCATGGTTGTGGTAAGTGTTCCTTGCATGAATGGTGGACGTGGAGAAACTAGCTATGCGAAAAACTCGGACATTCAGGTGTCCATTTTCTTTCGAACTTATTAGTAATTAATTATATTATTGACACAAACTATATTGAATTCCTTTAATCTTTAATTTTTATACTACTACTTTCTCAGAGAGCTGTGATATCGAAGGCGTGGCCATGCCTGGAGGAAACCATCAAAGATATGTTCAGCTCCTCTTTTCCTGGTTATTTTAACGTTGCTGATTTAGGCTGCTCCTCAGGACCCAATACTCTCCTGGTTATATCTAAAATTATTGAAACTATTCATAAAATGTACCATCAAGTGAACAAAAAATTACCCGAGTTTCAAGTGTTTCTCAATGATCTCCCAGGAAATGACTTTAACAGCATCTTCGAGTCTCTTCCTGATTTTTATAAAAGGATCAAAAAGGACAAATTCGGACCTTGTTTCATAGCAGGAATGCCAGGTTCCTTTTACGAGAGGCTTTTTCAAAGCAGGAGCATAAATTTCATACATTCTTCTTACAGTGTTCACTGGCTCTCCAAGGTACGCATTATTTTCACCTTTTAACTTTCATGGCTAATTTAATTTTTATTTTAAATCAATATGTTTATGTGTAGGTTCCAGAGAATCTTGAGACTAACAAGAGGAATATTTACATTACTAAGTCGAGCCCTCCCAGTGTCTGTCAAGCTTTTTTGGAGCAGTTCCAACGTGATTTCTCAGTATTTTTAAGCTTACGCTCTGAAGAAATTGTTTCTGGAGGACGTATGTTTCTTACTTTTAATGGCAGGAGCATCGCAGATCCCTCTAGCAAAGATTGTTGTCGCCTTTGGGAGCTGTTAACAAAAGCTCTCATTCAACAGGTCAATGAGGTCTGTAAATTAATTATTCATCACTTAAAAGTTTTCTTTAATGCATGGATTGCTGATATTTGAACAGAAAAATTTAATAGAGCACTGATAGAAACTGTTAGAAGATGTGTTTAGGACTGCTGATGTGGAGTCATAGAAGTTGCTTCTGTTGAATGTTTCAAACTTTTCATATTTTTCTGGTGTTGGTTATTTATTTTGTTGATTCTTGCTGTGATCGTGGCACAATCTTTGGACCATGATTCTAGTGGGTTGTTATTTGGCTTTGGTGTGTTATTTAAGCAAAGTGTAATGTTTTCAGTTAATGAATTGAGTGAAGTTCTCTTGACAATTCACGTGGCTCTCTTTTCCATCTGTAAACTTTGTTTTCTTTTCTTATTCAAGTAATAACAGAAACAATAGTATACCCGACCAGAGTTACCATGTTAATTGAAAAATAGGGCTCTCTCAGCCTTTAGCTTCTTTAACATTTTAATATATATGTGTGTGTGTGTACGTAAGTGTATATGTATATATGTATATGTTACAACTTACAAGCTGTGATTTTTGAGTTTTAGGGTCTTGTTGAAGAGGCTGACGTGGATTCATTCAATCTACCTTGCTATTTTCCCTACGAGGAAGAAGTCAAGTCAATTGTCAGGGAGCAAGGTTCATTCAATCTTGACACGTTCGAAAGTTTTGAGGTGACTTGGGATCCCAGTGACGATGTTAACAACAAAAGTTTTGTATTCAACTGAAACGACCCGCCCCGCACTCTCAGGGCGAATCTATCTAAACTCGTAAAATCGGATTGAAAATATCATACTATCTAAGGATTCTACCGAAAATTCGGCAGAACCTCCCCTATAACTACAACATTCCCAAAATTACAATGTACAAAACAACACTCCCAAATAATCATTCAAACTTCAAATCCAACGTCTCCAGTCATTATCTCAAATATGGCACAAATCACTTCAATATAAACACAAATACAATGGTTATCCTCAATACAAAAAAACATAACCGTAAATACAACTCATAAATCCCAAATATCAAAATATAAAATCTACGACTCCTAACACCATCACGTGGCCACAATTACAAATCTAACTACCGATGCTGGGTCGACTGATGTACCTGCAAATCTCCTGTGGGGGGAAAATAAAATATAATAAAACGTGGTGAGTAAAAAACTCAGTGAGTGGATACTAGTTTCCGAAAAATAAATTTATTTAAACTAATTTCTCTTTCTCAAAATCAATTGCATTAAAACATCGTAAGAACTTATTTAAACATCTCAAAATCAATTGCATTAAAACATCGTAAGAACTTATTTAAACATATTTAATTCAAAATCAGTCACTGAAATACTATTGTTTATAAATCTGCGTAAAATCGAAGGAATCATAATACTTATCATATCAAAAACTGAATATCAAAAACTATCATCAAACAAGTACCCAGGGGAATGATCTCATCATATCCGGACCTCGACGGACAGGCAATGACGTACTATCTGGGTACCGCCACGCCCCGGAGCTACAACGGATAGATAGGGAAAATCTCATCTCATAACTGATACATCTCAATATCTGTGCATGCATAAGCCCCCAGAAGGCAAAAGCGCCCAAACACACGGCCCAAAGCCTCTATGTGTGTTCAGACGGGCCCCAAAGGCCTCTATCTCATCTCATCTCATATCATCTGTATATCTGTATTCATCTCATAATATCTGTTTCTCTGTATCTGGAGGGAAGGGTACTGTTTAACAATTTCTCAAATAACATTTAAAACAAATGTACGAAAACATATAATCTCATCTGAAATCTCATTCTCCTTTCTTCAACATTTATTCAAATCTCATACAAATCTGAAATCTGAAATCTCATACAAATGTATCAAATCCATTCAATTCCATATCAAGCATTTATTCAAAAACAATAATAAAATCATTATTCAAACTTTTTCTCAGCAAGAATAAAATCAACACATGTAAATAAATTCACTTTTCTAGAATCATTAAATCGAAGCATCAAATACTTATTTTTCAAAACATACTGCACTGTATCATAAAATTAACATATACTTATAAAAATAAGTTTTGTATATTCCACTCACAGTGACGATGACCAGACTCGGTATCAACGACGTCCGCGGGTTGATTCTCGTTCGCGGATCCTCCTAATCAAGAAAACGACATAATCATTCTCCGAACAACTAGTACAACATAATACTTCTCGAAACGAAATATAACAATAATAATTATTCCCGCATGTACATAATTACCAAAATACCCCTACATGCCAAAATTACCAAAATGCCCTCAACATCATTATTTAACCAACATATCCGTAAAAGCTTCAATTACCAAATTATTCTCAACTCGGATAACTGAAATAATCACAATGTCCGAAATTACGAAATTACCCTCGGAGCGTAAAATTACCGAAATGTCCTTAACAACTTAAATTACCGAATTATCCTCGAAATCACAATTACCTTACTGTCCTAACCTCAAATTACCAATTGACCCACTGATTTCACAAATTACAAAATCACCCCCAAAGTTTCATGAAATTACCGAAATGCCCATACCGGACTTCAGTCAACGGCGACGGGGAGCTTAGGTCTGATAGTTTCGGCCACGCTGAGTTCAATGGTGGCGGCGGTGACGTCTCACGTGCTCTACCGGCGGCGGATCCAGCTCCCCAAAACCGCGAGCTTCCAAGAGCAAATCGGCGGCAATCCGGCCGATTCAGGTGACGGGGTCGGTCGGAAAATGACGCTAGTGAGCTGAGGAACAAGATTCAAGTGGTGGCGTGCCAAAAATCCGGCGAAATCGACGGCGACGAAAACGGGTTCGGCCGCGAGTTTTCAGGCTTCAACCGGCGGCGTTCCAGGTAGTTTCCGGCGACGAGGATGGCAGGGATCCGTTGCTCGTCTCTCAAGCTTCAAAACGGTACCAAGCACGACCGGTGAGGTGGCCGGAAACGGGAGATCCGACCGGGTCAAAGTTGCGGGTCGCGGGTCGGGTTCTCGGGTCAACGGGTCAAAATATCTCTCTCTCTCTCTCGTCTGTCTCTTTCTCTCTCTTTTTCCAAAATGCCAAATAGCTCCCCCCGACCAAAATATAAACCGGCTCTTTTTTTTTTTTTTTTTACATAAGCTTAATACTGATTAAGCTTATACCGGACCCGAAACGAAAAATAAATCCGATCACCCGAACTCTTAATTGCGCTCAATTTATCTCGATTCGAAGCGGAAAAATTAAATCGCACACTTAATTAAGACAATTAAAGTGCATATGTTACAATCTTCCCCCCTTATAAAAATTTCGTCCTCGAAATTTACGTACTTGATAAAAAGAGGTAGGGGTACTGAGCTCGCATCAAGTCCTCACGTTCCCAAGTAGCCTCCTCTCTTGCATGATTCTTCCACAACACTTTGACTAGCGGAATAGTTTTTGAACGCAAAACTTGATGCTTCTGTTCTAGTATTTCCACGGGCTCTTCTTCATAAGTCAAATCTTCTTTCAGCTCAATTGGTTGTCTGGATAATACATGACTAGAATCATACACGTACTTCCGGAGCATTGAGACATGAAATACATCGTGGATTCTGGATAACTCAGGTGGTAAAGCTAATCGATATGCCAACGGACCAATACGCTCTACAATCTCATATGGTCCAATGTAACGTGGACGTAGCTTCCCACGCTTCCCAAATCGAAGTACCCCTTTCCAAGGAGATATCCGTAGGAAAACCTTATCACCTACTTCAAATTCAAGTTCTCGCCTACGCTTATCTGCATAGCTCTTTTGTCTGCTTTGGGCTGCTTTTAGTCTTTCCCGAATAAGTTGTATCTTCTCATTAGTATTCTGAACCAATTCGGGACCAAAAAGTTTCCGCTCTCCAACCTCATCCCAACATACAGGAGTTCTACATTTCCTGCCATATAAAGCCTCATAAGGAGCCATCTCGATGCTAGCTTGATAACTGTTATTATAAGCAAACTCCATCAAAGGTAAATAAATGTCCCAACTACCCTTAAACTCCAAAACACAAGCACGTAACATATCCTCCAAGGTTTGAATAGTACGCTCTGACTGACCATCAGTCTGTGGATGAAAAGCTGTACTAAAATTCAACTTGGTGCCCAAAGCCTTTTGCAAACTTGTCCAGAACTTCGAAGTAAATCGAGAATCTCTATCTGAAACAATAGATACCGGTGTTCCGTGAAGTCGGACTATCTCAGCCACAAAAATATTTCCTAACTTGTCCATCGAAAAGGTGGTCTTGAATGGTAAAAAGTGAGCAGATTTTGTAAGTCGATCAACAACTATCCAAACACTATCATGACCACTCTGAGTACGTGGAAGTCCCACTACAAAATCCATAGTGATGTGCTCCCATTTCCACTCAGGGATAGGAAGCGGCTGAGACAACCCTGCAGGTCTCTGATGTTCAGCTTTAATCTGCTGACAAACTAAACACCGAGATACAAATTCAGCTATCTCTCTCTTCATACCTTGCCACCAATAATGATCTCTCAAGGTACGGTACATCTTCGTACTGCCAGGATGCATTGCATAAGCTGAACAATGAGCTTCTTCCATAATATCCTCTTTCAACTCCTTAACATCGGGTACACAAAGTCGGTTACCCATAACTAAAACTCCATCATCTCTCACCGCAACATCAGTCCGTAAGCCTTTTTGCACATCCTCTTTCAACTTTACTAACTGCAAATCCTGATCTTGCATCTGATGAACCTTGTCAATCAAAGTCGGCCTAACTCGAAAGTTAGCTATCAAAGCTCCACGATTATCAGTATTCAACTCAACTCCCAAAGATCTTAACTCGATCAACAAAGGCACATATTTCACTCGCAAGTGAGCGATAGAGCTGGAAGACTTTCTACTCAATGCATCCGCTACCACATTCGCTTTACCTGGATGATAATCAATAGTGCAATCGTAGTCCTTAATCAATTCGATCCATCTCCTCTGTCTCAAATTCAACTCTTTCTGAGTAAACAAGTACTTCAAACTCTTATGATCAGTGAAAATCTGGCATGTTGCTCCGTATAAATAATGCCTCCATATCTTGAGTGCAAATACCACTGCTGCTAACTCTAAATCATGAGTCGGATAGTTTTGTTCATGCTTCTTAAGTTGTCTAGAACCATAAGCCACTACTTTCCCATGTTGCATTAGCACACAACCCAATCCATGCCTGGATGCATCACTGAATACCACAAACCCTTCATTACCCGATGGAAGTGTAAGAACTGGTGCCGAAGTAAGTCGTGCCTTGAGTTCTTGAAAACTCTTTTCACAGTCATCATCCCACTGGAACTTAGCATTCTTTCTGGTCAACCGTGTCAGAGGAGTAGCAATCTTGGAGAATCCCTCCACAAATCTACGATAATAGCCAGCTAATCCAAGGAAACTTCGAACTTCGGTCACATTTGTAGGTCGTTCCCAATTTACAACCGCTTCGACCTTTTGAGGATCAACATATATTCCTTCAACTGATATCACATGGCCCAGAAATGCTACCTTATCCAACCAGAACTCACACTTGTTAAACTTGGCATACAATTGCTTTTGCCTCAAAGTCTGCAAAACAATCCGCAAGTGCTCCTTATGTTCCTCCTGACTTCGAGAATACACCAAAATGTCATCAATGAACACAATCACAAATCGATCCAGATAAGGGCGAAATACCCGATTCATAAGATCCATAAAAGCTGCTGGGGCATTAGTCAACCCAAATGGCATCACCAAGAACTCATAATGTCCATAACGAGTTCTAAATGCTGTTTTAGGAACATCGGCCTCTTTAATTCTAAGCTGATGATATCCCGAGCGTAGATCAATCTTTGAAAACACCTTGGCTCCCTGAAGTTGATCAAACAAGTCATCAATACGCGGCAGTGGATATTTATTACGCACGGTAACTTTATTCAGCTGTCTGTAGTCAATGCAGAGTCTAAGCGTACCATCCTTCTTCTTAACAAACAAAACCGGAGCACCCCATGGAGACACACTAGGTCTAATAAACCCCTTATCCACCAATTCTTGCAGTTGGGTCTTAAGTTCCTTTAGTTCAGCTGGAGCCATCCTATATGGTGCTATAGATATAGGAGCCGTCTTAGGAACTATATCAATGGAGAACTCAATCTCCCTGCTAGGTGGCATCCCTGGAAGTTCATTTGGAAAGACATCTGAAAATTCCTGAACTACTGGAATATCCTCCAATCTCAACTCCTGAGCCTCAGTATCTATTACGTATGCAAGATAAGCCGAACAATCCTTCCTTAGTAAGCGTCTCGCCTCAATAGCCGAAATGACACATGAGGGTAGAACTTTACGCTCACCACAAAATTTCACCCCAATTCCTCCTGGCTTATTAAACATAACTTCTTTTTTGAAACAATCCACAGTAGCATGATGAGATGTAAGTCAATCCATACCCAAAATGGCATCGAAATCTCGAATGTCTAAAATGATCAAATTCGCCTTAAATTCATGCTCACCCAATCGAATCATACAATCTCGATACACCCTCTCCGCAAGTAGTGACCCTCCGGTAGGTGTACTAACAACCAAACCATAATCTAGCAATTCAGGCTCCCTCTCTATATGCATAACAAATGCACGAGAAATAAAAGAATGTGTGGATCCAGGATCAATAAGAATATGAGCATCATGACCAAAGATAGATAATGTACCCATAATAACTTCTGGTGCAACATGAGCCTCCTGTTGAGTCAAGGCAAAAACTCGAGCCTGAGTATGAGGTCGACCAGGTTGACCTCTCTGACTTGGAATAGCAGCCTGACTTCTAGATATAGAACCCCCTGTCTGTCTACCCCTTTGACTCTGAACTGGTCCAGCATGAGATTGATACTGTGGGGCTGTCCCTCGGGCAGAACTGTCACCCTGAGATAAAGTAGGACAAAACCTCTTAATATGACCAGGTTGTCCACATAAATAACACACCTTATCTTCCATACGGCATTGGCCCTGGTGGTTCCTACCACACGAAGGGCAAGCGGTCTGCTGCATACTCCTACGGTATCCTCCGCTATTCCTGTCATACTGCCCCTGAGTTCTAACATTACTTCCCACTGATGGCTGTGCCGAACTGTAACTGGCGGCCTGCCTCTGATCTCCTCTGTTACTAATACTCTGATTCCTTTGCGTACCAGCAGAGTAATTTGTATGTGAGCCTCTCTTCGGCAGTCTGCTACTCGAGCCACCCTCTGCCCAACTCTGGCTACGTTTCTGTTTCAGAGCCTGAACTCGACGTCCTTCAGAAATACTATGCTCCACTCTCTTAGCTGCCTCAACTATCTCAGCAAACTCAGTGTATCGTGATGCAGTCACAGTTGTGCGAATCTCAAATCGGAGACCTTCCTCAAAACGCCTGCATCTCTCTCTCTCATCACCAACTGCTGAGGTGGCAAACCTAGAAAGATCCAAAAACTTCTTCTCATACTCTTCTACCGTCATGGATCCTTGAACCAGCCGAAGAAATTCACTCCGCTTAATATCTTGATAGACAGTTGGAAAATAATGATCGTAGAACTCCTTACGGAAAATAGCCCAAGTGAGCGCAGCATGCCCCTGATATCTACGCTCTACTGTCTGCCACCAATGATAAGCTCTATCCTCAAGTAGGAAGGTGGCAAATGTAAGTCTATCTTCCTCTGAACATCTCATCACCTCAAAAATACGCTCTAACTTGATAAACCACGATTCTGCCTCAGGTGGATCTCTAGAACCATTAAAAATCCTTGCCCCTAAACTTCGTACACGCTCAATAGTATTTGCATGACCGACATGCGGATGAGTCTGATTCTGTACCACTGTAGTCACAATCTGAGCTAATCTGTCAAGTGACTGCTCAATGTTCGGAGCATTTCCTGGTGCCTGTTGCACAACCTCATGCGTTGAAGACTCAACTATTCCCTCGTCTACTGGATTATTTTCCCCCGCAGGTACATCTCCTTCAGTCAACCCAGCTACTAGTCTAGTACGACCACGACCACGGGCACGTCCGCGGCCACGTCTACTGCTACGACGAATCATGATGGTGCCTACAAAATATCAATTCCGACTTAATAACAATAACACTTATTCTATTTACGAAAAGTCTACAGAATCTATAACCATGCTCTGATACCAACTGAAACGACCCGCCCCGCACTCCCAGGGCGAATCTAACTAAACTCGTAAAATCGGATCGAAAATATCATACTATCTAAGGATTCTACCGAAAATTCGGCAGAACCTCCCCTATAACTACAACATTCCCAAAATTACAATGTACAAAACAACACTCCCAAATAATCATTCAAACTTCAAATCCAACGTCTCCAGTCATTATCTCAAATATGGCACAAATCACTTCAATATAAACACAAATACAATGGTTATCCTCAATACAAAAAAACATAACCGTAAATACAACTCATAAATCCCAAATATCAAAATATAAAATCTACGACTCCTAACACCATCACGTGGCCACAATTACAAATCTAACTACCGATGCTGGGTCGACTGATGTACCTGCAAATCTCCTGTGGGGGGAAAATAAAATATAATAAAACGTGGTGAGTAAAAAACTCAGTGAGTGGATACTAGTTTCCGAAAAATAAATTTATTTAAACTAATTTCTCTTTCTCAAAATCAATTGCATTAAAACATCGTAAGAACTTATTTAAACATCTCAAAATCAATTGCATTAAAACATCGTAAGAACTTATTTAAACATATTTAATTCAAAATCAGTCACTGAAATACTATTGTTTATAAATCTGCGTAAAATCGAAGGAATCATAATACTTATCATATCAAAAACTGAATATCAAAAACTATCATCAAACAAGTACCCAGGGGAATGATCTCATCATATCCGGACCTCGACGGACAGGCAATGACGTACTATCTGGGTACCGCCACGCCCCGGAGCTACAACGGATAGATAGGGAAAATCTCATCTCATAACTGATACATCTCAATATCTGTGCATGCATAAGCCCCCAGAAGGCAAAAGCGCCCAAACACACGGCCCAAAGCCTCTATGTGTGTTCAGACGGGCCCCAAAGGCCTCTATCTCATCTCATCTCATATCATCTGTATATCTGTATTCATCTCATAATATCTGTTTCTCTGTATCTGGAGGGAAGGGTACTGTTTAACAATTTCTCAAATAACATTTAAAACAAATGTACGAAAACATATAATCTCATCTGAAATCTCATTCTCCTTTCTTCAACATTTATTCAAATCTCATACAAATCTGAAATCTGAAATCTCATACAAATGTATCAAATCCATTCAATTCCATATCAAGCATTTATTCAAAAACAATAATAAAATCATTATTCAAACTTTTTCTCAGCAAGAATAAAATCAACACATGTAAATAAATTCACTTTTCTAGAATCATTAAATCGAAGCATCAAATACTTATTTTTCAAAACATACTGCACTGTATCATAAAATTAACATATACTTATAAAAATAAGTTTTGTATATTCCACTCACAGTGACGATGACCAGACTCGGTATCAACGACGTCCGCGGGTTGATTCTCGTTCGCGGATCCTCCTAATCAAGAAAACGACATAATCATTCTCCGAACAACTAGTATAACATAATACTTCTCGAAACGAAATATAACAATAATAATTATTCCCGCATGTACATAATTACCAAAATACCCCTACATGCCAAAATTACCAAAATGCCCTCAACATCATTATTTAACCAATATATCCGTAAAAGCTTCAATTACCAAATTATTCTCAACTCGGATAACTGAAATAATCACAATGTCCGAAATTACGAAATTACCCTCGGAGCGTAAAATTACCGAAATGTCCTTAACAACTTAAATTACCGAATTATCCTCGAAATCACAATTACCTTACTGTCCTAACCTCAAATTACCAATTGACCCACTGATTTCACAAATTACAAAATCACCCCCAAAGTTTCATGAAATTACCGAAATGCCCCTACCGGACTTCAGTCAACGGCGACGAGGAGCTTAGGTCTGATAGTTTCGGCCACGCTGAGTTCAATGGTGGCGGCGGTGACGTCTCACGTGCTCTACCGGCGGCGGATCCAGCTCCCCAAAACCGCGAGCTTCCAAGAGCAAATCGGCGGCAATCCGGCCGATTCAGGTGACGGGGTCGGTCGGAAAATGACACTAGTGAGCTGAGGAACAAGATTCAAGTGGTGGCGTGCCAAAAATCCGGCGAAATCGACGGCGACGAAAACGGGTTCGGCCGCGAGTTTTCAGGCTTCAACCGGCGGCGTTCCAGGTAGTTTCCGGCGACGAGGATGGCAGGGATCCGTTGCTCGTCTCTCAAGCTTCAAAACGGTACCAAGCACGACCGGTGAGGTGGCCGGAAACGGGAGATCCGACCGGGTCAAAGTCGCGGGTCGCGGGTCGGGTTGTCGGGTCAACGGGTCAAAATATCTCTCTCTCTCTCGTCTGTCTCTTTCTCTCTCTTTTTCCCAAATGCCAAATAGCTCCCCCCGACCAAAATATAAACCGGCTCTTTTTTTTTTTTTTTTACATAAGCTTAATACTGATTAAGCTTATACCGGACCCGAAACGAAAAATAAATCCGATCACCCGAACTCTTAATCGCGCTCAATTTATCTCGGTTCGAAGCGGAAAAATTAAATCGCACACTTAATTAAGACAATTAAAGTGCATATGTTACATCAACAAAGACCGGTGTGGACAAAATGTTGCAAATTCTATTAGAGCTGTTACCGAGCCCATGCTTGCAAGTCATTTTGGAAACGCCGTAATCGATCCTTTGTTTGCTCGTTTTGCTACGCTTGTGGCTGAACATTTAGCTGTGGAGAAGACGAAGCATATCAGTTTAGTTATCTCCATGACAAGGAAGCAGCATGCACAGCCAGATCTAGACATATAAATTGTGTTTGGAAACTACCAAGCGTTTGTTTCAATGGTTTTTTTTTCAATTGTTGTTAATTTATGGCTATTATGGATAAGAATAAAAATTAATGATGGAAATAAAATAATCAGTGAAATGATTGATTGTCCTATCTGAATTATTGATTAAGAAAGACTGATAATGGATATTTTAACCTCTACCATCATTAGAATTTATTTTGGGGTGATTAGCTAAAAATATTACTTGAAAACACTTGGCCACTAATGGATACATTTTACAATATTTACTTAAATTGTTGAATTTTAATCCTATATGGTGAATAAGAAGTTTTTGTGAATTTATTTAAAATAATATTTTTGAGATGAACCTAAAGATAAAAGTATATGTTAGAACTTTTTAGGTTAAAAGCCAGTCTTGGAAACCTTTCGTGGTCACGTAATTTTTTAAAAGTAGTCAAGATCTTGCACAATCCCATAGCTTAAACTTCAAGATCCTATATTTTGAGTTAAGCATCTGCATAATCCCCTTATATAGATTTATATATAATATTTCAAGACACCCTTCTGTCAAATATGTTACACTCTTACCCTTACTTTTTTATTTATTTTACAATAATACCCTTGCAACAATATTACTGATCTTGATGAAATGAAAAACAATGATAATTTATCAACTAACCTTAAAATTAACATAAAAATTTATACAAATGTCTTTGTATTATTTTACTTTTAGGATTAATTTCATAATTTAATTTTTAATAAAGTAATTATTAGTAAGAATATTAAACATTAATTTAGTTGACTAATATTAATTTATTTATAGATAATTATTAGCAAGATTATTGCACGGGTCACATTGATAATTATTGATTAATTTAAAATTTAACTTTTTTTATAGATAAATTAATGAATGTCAAGACTATTGCTGCAAAGGTTAAAAGGAAAGAAAAAGTAAGGATAAGAATGTAACATATTTAACTATAGAGGTTTTGAGTTTTTTTTTATATATAGGGAATAAATGGACACTTAAACCAAAATATAAAGCTTAAATGAACATTTACCCTAAATTTAAAATATAGAAGAATTTTAGAGAATTATTAATTAAATCTATCTTAATTGAAAATTAAGTTAATTTTTATATTTGACTATTCATTAATGTTTTTTAAACTAACATAATGTATTTATGGTAAAATACTCATAAATTATCGGATTGTCAAATTTATGTAATTCACATGTAAAGTATTAAAAATTATTAGATTTCATTTTTAAATTTTGGATTATAAGATACAAAATCAACTGCCTAAACTATTACATACCAGAATATATATTTATTAAAATTGATGAGATCTTATTAGAAAATAATTTTTAGAAGTAGGGTGGATTTACATGGGGTAAAAATATTCATACTTGAGAAAATAGACTTTTATTTCATCAAGGTCTAGGATTGAGGCCACCGATCTTACATGATCGAAAGTATTATGATTTTTTGTTTATAGTCTACAAAGCTGTTCTGTACACACCAAATTCAAAAGAAAAAGAAAAGAAAGATAGCTTATACACAATATATGCACAAATGCCAAACGGCATTCAAATTTCTTGTAAGAACATAATAAAAGTATCTCTTCATCTCTACTGATCAAAGGTCGTCCTCTTTTGATTCCCTAGGAACTTGGAACATTATAGACCAAAGGCAAAAATGATAGGCCAAACAGATATTTTGATAGGATTATCAGCATGTGCACCACAAAATCGTAATTAATTGTGGTACTGACAGAGAGCACATACTACCCCAATAATATCCTTAAAGCTACCGAAAAGTTTGTGGCTCCCCAATGGATAATATAACCATGGCACTGTAGCCTTCCATTCCCATTTAACCTTACCCTTTCGACCTTTACGAACGAGCTCTACAATGCATATAAACAAAGCTGTAAATGATATTTTTTGAAAACAATAAACTTCTTTTACACAAATAATTCATTTAAGTGGAATGAGGTGTTGAACACAAATAATTCATTTAAGTGGAATGAGGCGTTGAGTTGCACATGACCCTTTATCATGCTTCATCATCATGTCCTACCATGTTATGTTCATGAAGCATCTAATCGAGTGAAGATTAGGTTTACACTTTGGATGCCATTAAAGGATTTCTTTAGAACATGTTAGGTGAAGTGGTGCTATGATAAAAGGTTGGTGAAACATGTTAGGTGATGTGTATTGTTATGATTATGTTTGTGTTTCATTCACTATTGTAGAGATTGTCAAGTTATTCAATCAACTTGAGCAACCTCTCCCAAGATTACTAGATCAGATTTACAAGATGAATTAAAGATGATATGAACTTACAATGATCAGAAACAACTCAAAATCACAACGAATTAACAGTAAATAATCAAAGAAAACTAAAAGAAACCCAAGAACGAACCTAGACACAACAATTTACGTGGTTCAGTCAATTCAACATTGACCTACATCCACGGAGGAATAAATTGACTAGCTTTATTGATTGAACTAAGTCTCTTTTACACTCAGATTTACAGAGCCCTAATTAAGGAACAAAAAACCTCTCTTTACACAAGCTTTCTCTCTCCTGAATTCTCTGAAACCCTCTCTGTTTGTTACTCCAGAATCAGCTCCAACTCCTGTGTTTATAACAACCCAGAAGTAACCCAGCAAAGCACATGAGTAGCAAATGTCTTTAACGATTTTTAACAGCCTTTATACGTCATTAAAAACTCACGGTGTTGCTCATGATTTTTATAACCAAAAGGTAGAATCGTAGCTCATATTGTGAAGTGATATAAAGACATAAGAAAACGTAGATTATTGTGCCGTTTTGCTTTGACACCAGATGGTAAAACGCAGAGCTTCCTGTCGTTTTCTTCAATCTTTTGATTTGTTTCATTCTGGTCCAACAACTATAAATATCTATGTCATTTGTGTTGTATGCATCAAGTAAAAAGAAGAAAGAATAAGAAGCAAAACATAAATTCTACGAGTGATTTGTGAGAGTGTGTGAATTGTTCTTGCAGTATTCTTGAGCTCTCCAATAAATTTGTGTTTAATTCTTCAAATTCTCCAACAATGTGGTATTAGAGCTAGTTTTTTATGCTATATATAGTCATATAGAATATCAAATCGAAGATCTCGGCGAGAAGAATACGACATCACAAAAATAAGCTCGATCGGAGACCAAATGCGCCCACACTCGCCTCCGGAACTTTTTTATATCCTAAAGTTGAGTCGATTCATTGAGTCAAACCAAGCCAAACTGACCCAAACTGATCCAGTTCAGTGCTGACTAGTTTTAACCGTTGACTGCCGTTGCCCGGGTGTTGATCATTGACCTACGTTGACCGTTGACTGAAATTTGATCTGAGTTCCTCCTAAGGTTTTTCGATGTTTTGAATCCATCCTTGCTTTTAGAATCTTCAAATTCTCAGTCAATTTGTGAGTTATGACAAATTGTAGTATGACGTCATTTCAAGTTCCATAATTAAAGAGAAGCAAGTGACAACTGGAGTACTAAAATGAAGGCTCTATTAGGTGCACATGACGTATGAGAAGTCGTGGAGAAAGGCTTTACTATGTGTTGAGTATTAGAAAGTGCATATTTATAAAGGAGAAATCGTTATTTTATATATCAAGTATTGCTAACAACCGTTACTTTTATGTGTTTAAATTTCTTGTACTTTAATTATGTGTGTTTTATTTTAATTAAGTATTTGATGTATTTTAGGGGCATCATAGTCATTTCACAATAAACGAGAGATCAAATGGTAAAACGGACATCATTTTTGAACTCAGGACGGTCGAAAACCTTAGAAGGAGTATAAAAGGAAAAATGACACTGTTTACACGTACGACACTGTTCACATATACGGTACTATTTACATATACGGGTACTGTTGGCGTTACTGTGTAAATAGTGGCGGTTGACTGTACTGTGCAAATAGTGGCGGTTGACTGTACTGTGCAAATAGTGGCGGTTGACTGTACTGTGCAAATAGTGGCTGATGACGTGGCGAAATCCTGAGCTTCCAAACTGTTTTTAATCCGATGGCCATGATTTACTCGATGTAACTATAAAAAGGGGGCCTTCCCCCCCTAATTAAGCACCTCTGAATCCATTTTTGGGATTCATTTTTTGTAATTCTCTCTCTATCATGTATTTTCTTCGTATTTTAATAAATTCCCATTTTGCCCCTAGTTCAACTATGAGTGGCTAATTTTCTTTCAAGCTTGGGTTGAAGGTGAAGTCTCAACATGTGTCATGGGCTTGATTTGGTAAATTTATTTTCTCTTCCCCTCTAGTTTTTATGGATGTTTTGACTTCTCGTCGACAAATAATACTAATTTTGTCTAGTACTGCCCTGGTTTTACCAGCTCCCTAGTATAAGATTATTATTATTTGGCACGATAAGCCCTTAGCACCATATTTATTAGAGCGTGGTTCATGAGGTGTGGATTTCCCTCTCATGATTTAATTGGTATTAATATGGAATATTTAGCACATGATGCATGTTGATACGGATCCAGATACCCAAGTACGTCATCTCAATAGATTTATCTTCAATTTATTATTACCATTTAAATTCTAATTTTAGAATTTATTCTCGTCATTTTAATTTAAGTTTTAGGATAATCAAAATCATTTTCACCAATCCAACCACCCATTTACAGAATTAATTCTATAAATAATTAAAATCCACCTCCTCGTGGGATCGGCACTCGTCACCATAGATCTACACTACAATAGATTCGTGCGTGTGAACAGTGTCAGTTTTCCTTTTATACTCCTCCTAAGGTTTTCGACCGTCCTGAGTTCAAAAATTATGTCCGTTTTGCCATTTGATCTCTCGTTTATTGTGAAATGACTATGATGCCCCTAAAATACATCAAATACTTAATTAAAATAAAACACACATAATTAAAGTACAAGAAATTTAAACACATAAAAGTAACGGTTGTTAGCAATACTTGATATATAAAATAATGATTTCTCCTTTATAAATATGCACTTTCTAACACTCAACACACCCCCCAACCAGCTTATTGCTAGTCCCTATCAAATAAAGCAAAAACAAAAATTCAAAAAATGATTTTTTTTTAAACCTCTTTTTATTCAATCAGATTAATGATAACAATCAAAGAAAAGTATAAGCATTATCTCAAGTTTAAAGAAACATCACACCCACATCAACCATCCACATGAATCAGCCCAGTAGACTTTGTTGTAGCTACCTTTAAGAATGACATGTTAAACCCCAAAATCTCACTGGAAGTAGTGACACTCTCACAAAGAAATTAAACCCAAATAAAAATAGTCACTCCAATGAATGGTAATTGAGAGAAAATAATAAGAAGTGGTCTCACATGCTCTCACCAAAAAGAAATGTGCCCTTAACTTAGAAATAATACGATCTCCAGTCAAATAAAAATGCTAGTCAACCCATTTTATTTATTATTATTATTATTTTATTTTATTTTATTTTTTTATATGCATCACTACATTTTTTAGCCCATATAACTAGCTTCTACTTCATATTATAGTTCCCTAAAATCAAGAAGGACTTTTATTAGGACGTAACGTAGGCTAGGGACATAGCTAACAAAGAAGGAAAATAAGGAAGACAAAATGTATGTTTGAGAAAAATGCATAGAATTTTTTTTTTTGAAAGTTGCAAGGTGGATTTCACCTATTATTGTTGTTTTTTTTTTGAAGCAACAATTTTTGTTTCTCTCTTCTTTTTTTTTTTTTGAACTAGGCATAACTTTAATATACAAAATATTTATTTACAATTTTCTCAAACATAAAAAGGTGATGGATCTTGTAAGATATTGGGTAATACTCCAAATCGGAGTGGGTCAAGATAATAAGTTGAGAAAGAAAAGTTTTTTTTTTTTAAAGGCTCAAAAGGGCTAACTATGGATATTCATAAAAGGGATGGCTACAAAGGCTCAAACGGATCAAAGAGGGCCTTTCCATCATCTTTTAGGACTCTAAATAATCTTTTATATCTACTAATTAAATGGGCTTCCAAATGTAACAACACATTCTTCTTTTTTTTTATTTTTTTTTTAGGGTTAACTCAAAAGCAATCTAGAGATCGTGTACACAATAATAAACTGCTAAGCTGTATAAAGAATAGGCAAAAGGGTTACTCTCCAAGAAAAATAATAGGCTCAAAAACTCACTTGGTATTTATTATGACATGTTCATTCCTTCAAGCAACTCATTTTTGTCTCCGACATCAACATGTAGAGTAGCAAACATAGTGTAACATCACTTCAGACTAAAGATAATACAAATACTAAAATTTGAAATCATCATGTTATCCAATGTTAAAACAAATCAAAATTTTTTTTTTTTAAACAACACCCTACCCCCCAACCTATTCTAAACGTAAAAAGAAAATATGCATGCAGAAATGTGAAAATGATAGAAAACGAATTTTTTTTTTTAAGAAGATGCGTTTCTAGAGGCACTACACTCTATATTCAGCCATCTTTGACTCAAAAAATTTTTGTTGGAAAATGTATATTTATAAAGGAGAAATTAAAAAGAAAAAGAAAAATGAACATCAAAACATAACAAAGAAAAAGAAAATACATGAATTTTTTTTTAATTTTTTTTATTTTTTTATTTTCAAACAATGAAGATGCGTTTCTAGAGTCACTACACTCCATATTCAGCCATCTTCAACACAAAAAGTTAGCAACAGTTAGTTTCTACAACAAAAAATTAGTAAAAACTTAACCAAGATTCCACAATTGTTCATTATTCCCTCCCCCCAACCAGAACGAAACATTGTCCTCAATGTTTTAAAGAAAAGAAGTAGAGTTTAGAAGACATCACCTGGTTGGTGCAACACAGAAGAAAATATTTACAGGCGAAGAGTTAAATCTAATTTGTACTTCTTACTGCGGCTATTGTTACCATCATCATTGGAACGCTCCAACACAAAGCTCCAGGGGTCTGGCTCTGGTTTATAAGCTTGTAACATGTCAAGTAGCTCATTAGCAGCGTGAGCACAAATAAAAAGTTTTTTCGCACTGGAAGGGATAAAGTAGTTTTTTATTGCATGGTTAAGAAATGCGATAAAACCATCATAAAAATTATTGACATTTAACAAACCGATGGGTTTCTGGTGAATGTGCAGTTGGGCCCAAGATGCTAGTGTGATAAGTGCCTCTAGTGTTGCAAGATCTCCTGGCAGGAAAATAAAAGCATCAGCATGATCGAGCATTTCAGTTATCCGTTCTTGCATACCTGAGACGACTAATTCTTCTCCAGTCGTGGAGTCAGACACACTGCCCAAAGGTTTTAGGACTCTAGGGATGATGCCTAACACTTGGCTTCCTCTGACAAGAGCAGCTTCTGAGACCAATTTTGATAACCCTCGGTTACCTCCTCCATACACTAAGTGTAATTTTCTCTCTGCTATGTTTCGACCAAGATCTATGGCTACATCAACGAACTCTTTATGTTTGCCATAGGTAAATCCAGAAAGCACACAAATGTTCTTGAATTGTCTATTGGGAGTAGCTGCCATTGGGATATTTCTCAAAAACAATTTGTGAGTGCTTAACAAAAAGTCATATTTAAGATTCTTGGTGACAATGGATCACAACTGTGTATGAGGTGGCGGGTCAATGTCAAAAACGCGTAAAGCACATGGCTCGATAGTCAAAAAGCAAACAGTAAAAACAAACAGTAAGAAAATTATTAAAGACAATAATGCACTGATAAAGCAATAGTGAAATAAAATAAAATAACAGTAAAGTAAAAGGATATTGATAGGTAGTTGCGACTGTGGCTCACATCTTCCTCTGGTTTTACGTCCAGAAACGGCTTGAACGCCCTCTATGGGTCGAGGATAGGCTTCCCATCCAATTTTCTTATAAACTGGCAAACAGGGTCTTTTATAGTCAGATTCCCGAGACTATATCGTGCATGCTCTTTCTGGAATAATGGCCATAACTGGAGAATCGCTCCTTGCACATATCCACTGGGATGCGTTTCAAGAGACAAAAGGATATCATCCAATGACTCCTTATTCAAGCCATCCCTAATGAATTGAATTTTATCTTCCCTGTTATCAGATACCATTCCTAAAGAACATCGGTTTTTATTGCAATTCATTCTGGCACACTTATGACAAGCAACAGAAATTCTTCGAGCTCGTCGTTTTCTTGCATAGTTTCCTTTCCCACAACCAGGCATGTATGCAATAAATTTTGGAGGTAACTCACCTGCCAATCGTACTTTTGCTTCAATTAACCAACGGATGTCAGCAGGTATGTTATTCCTCATGAGCAGTCGCATGCGTTCGGACCGAGTTTTGTAGATCGTAAGGAGGGCATTCTGAGGGAGTGAAGGGAATCGCTTGTGAAGCTTCGCTAGAATCTCGGTTCTGTCCATTCTTTCACCTCAGAATATCAGTTATTATGGGAAACTGAAGTAACCGACTTGATTGTCACGGAGTACCGTTATCCGCCATTTCACCGGGGTAACAAACTAAAGCACACAAACAGAAAAACAAATTAAAACACACAAAGAATTTATTCTTGTTATTTTAATTTAAGTTTTACCATAATCCAAATCATTTTCCACCTTAAATCTAATCACCCATTCACTAAATTAATTCTATATATAATTAAAATCCACCTTCTCGTGGGATCGACACTCGTCACCATAGATCTACACTACAATAGATTCGTGCGCTTGCGAGTTCAATAAAATTTGCACAACAAGTTTTTGGCGCCGTTGCCGGGGAGGTAAGTAATTTTAATTTATAGAATTAATTTTTGTGAATATTTCCATTTAATTTTCTTTTGTATTTTTTTTGAATCTACACTTAGAGGTTAGTATTTCTTTTCTTTTTCTTTATTTTAAATTCTGCAATTTAATTTTCAAGTTAATTTTTATTTCTTCTTTGTCATTTTTATTTATCTTATTAATTTATTTTTAGTTAGTTTATTTCACGTATTTGTTCTTGTGTTTTTATAGTAAGTTTGTAATAGCGCAACAAGGTTAGTATCGTAATTTCTCCTTCTTCTTTATTTGTTTTGCTCTTATTTTTATTTTTATTTTATTTGTTTTGTTTTCCATTTATTCTTGTATTTCTTGTATGCATGGTCGTAGGTCATTATTACCCAATCTTGAACCTATAGACCTTGAATTAGAGAAAACACTTCGCACACACAAAAATATTAAAAACAAAATGGATTTACAAGCACCACAGGAGAGGCCATTTAAGGATTACTTCAGTCCTTTAGCTAATTTGAGCACATCATGCATACGGTACCCAAATGTAGCTGCTAGGAGTTTTGAATTAAAACCTAGTGTGTTAAATTGTCTCCCCACGTTCTATGGCCTAGAAAATGAGGACCCATACAATCATTTGAATGATTTTCATGCAATTTGTCAAACATTTAAATATGAGAATTTTTCAGATGATGATGTAAAACTTAGATTATTCCCATTTTCTTTAAAGGATAGAGCTCGTTCATGGCTTAATACATTACCTGCTAATAGTATTGCATCATGGGAACAAATGGTTACAAAATTTTTAAATAAATATTTCCCAGTTCATAAAACAAATGCTATTCGCAGGGAGATCTCGGAGTTTACCCAGAGAGATGACGAGCAATTTTTCGAAACATGGGAGCGATTCAATGGGCTACTCTTGAAGTGTCCACATCATGGGTACGAGAAATGGCACCAATGCCAATACTTTTTAGAGGGATTATTGCCGAATGTGCAAGAATGGCTAATGGCGACAAGTGGAGGAGAGCTAATGTCAAAAAGTGCATCAGAGATTTGGGAATTCTTCCAGCGACAAGCAGATAATTCCCAACAACGGAGTCGATCACTCAGGAGTACCAGAAGGATTAAGGGAGTAAATGAGGTTCACATTGGCGAATCCAATTCGGAAATCAAAGAAGTCAAAGCAATAATTGAAGGTCTCTCTCGACAAATAGCATCGTTATCGACTGCTAAATCAACAGAGCCACATGACCTTGACTCATATCCAGATCAAGCCAATGCCATAGGAGTAATGAGAAAACCATCAAATTACAACCCATACTCCAACACTTATAACCCTGGATGGAGAGACCACCCCAATTTTTCATGGTCTCAAGGATTCCAACAAAATGGACCAGTAGCTCCAGCTCCACCAATGCAACCAATTGCTCAAAATCCTCAAGCCTCTCAGCCACCATTCAGACCATTTAATCAGAATCAGAATTACTCTCAACCCAGATCGTGGGAGGATGCATTCCAGAATTTCAAGAATGTCACTCACTCCACGATTGAGCAACAGAACCGCACCATTGATGGACTACGAAATGAGTTGAGAGCGGGCTTCAACTCACAAGCCCAATCAGTTTCAAGCTTGGAGAAGATGGTGGGACAACTTGCTTCTTCAGTTCAGACCTTGGCAATGACTGTTGAGAAAGGTAAATTTCCAAGTCAACCAGTGCCTAACCCTAAAGGAGTACATGAAGCAAGTAGCAGTTCACCACAGCAGCATGGCGAGGTCAAAGCTGTCATGACCTTGCGGAAAGGAAAAGAAGTCGACAATAAAGTGGAAATGCCAGTGACGAAAGACAATCAAATTGTACCTGTGAACGTTGAGGACTCATCACCGGAGGAAAAAGAAGACACCAACCCACGAGAATATGTTCCAAAAGCTCCATTTCCTCAGAGGTTAGCGAAAGGAAAGAAAGGAAAATCTACAGGTGAGATTCTCGAAATTTTCAAACAGGTAAGTGTTAACATCCCACTACTTGATGCTATTAAGCAAGTTCCATCTTATGCCAAGTTTCTTAAAGATCTGTGTACTAAAAAGAGAAATATGCATGTTCAAAAGAAGGCATTTTTAATAGAAAACGTTAGTTCTATACTCCAACATAAAATTCCTTTAAAATGCAAAGACCCAGGCTCCCCTACTATCTCATGTAGCATAGGGAACCACACAATTGAGAATGCTTTGTTGGATTTAGGAGCTAGTGTAAATTTGTTGCCTTATTCTGTTTTCGTGAAACTTGGATTAGGAGAATTACACCCAACTCCAGTGGTGTTACAGCTTGCAGATCGGTCCACGAAAATACCTCGTGGTATTGTGGAGGACGTGCTTATCCAGGTAGACAAGTTTTATTTTCCTGTTGATTTCATTGTAATTGACACTCAACCAATACAGGAGTCAAGGAAGCACATCCCCATTATTCTAGGCCGACCTTTCTTGGCAACTGCGGATGCTCACATTCAATGCAGGACTGGAAATATGCAGTTGTCATTTGGCAACATGACTATGGAGCTGAACATCTTCAACATTGCCAAACAACCTCACAATACAGATGATGGAATTGTTGATGTGGACTTAATTGAAGCATTAGTTGATAACTCTTTTGTTTCAAACCTTAGTGATGATCCTTTACAAACATGTTTAACACACTTTGGTTTGGATTTTGATATTGACAGATCGGTCGATGAAGTCAACGCCCTACTTGACTCAGCACCATCTATGGACACTAATAAATGGAAGCCAAGAGTTGAACAACTAGCGCCATCAGAGAAGAAACTCATTCCATCATCAGAATCACCACCGAAACTCGAGCTCAAACCATTGCCCAACACTTTGGAATATGCATGGTTGGGGGACGAAAGTACTTTACCGGTAATCATCTCATCATCCCTCAATGACGAACAAAAAGGTAAGTTGTTGGATGTTTTAAAAGAACACAAAGGAGCATTAGGATGGACCATAGCGGATATAAAAGGTATAAATCCAGTAGACTGCATGCATTACATTCACCTTGATGAAAATGCTAAATCTACTAGGTAAATGCAACGTCGGTGAATCCTAATATAAAAGAAGTTGTTAGAACAGAAGTCCTTAAGCTATTAGACGCAGGTATCATTTACCCAATTTCTGATAGTTCATGGGTCAGTCCTGTTCAAGTTGTCCCCAAAAAGTCAGGAGTCACTGTAGTTACGAATGCCGATAATGAATTGATACCAACTAGAGTAACTACAGGATGGCGTGTATGCATTGATTATAGGAAGTTGAATTCTGTCACACGTAAAGACCATTTTCCTTTACCATTCATCGATCAAATGCTTGATAGGTTAGCAGGTCACGAATTTTATTGCTTTCTAGATGGCTACTCAGGATATAATCAGATTCCCATAGCACCAAAAGATCAAGAGAAGACCACTTTCACTTGCCCTTTTGGCACTTTTGCATATAGGAGAATGCCATTTGGATTATGTAATGCACCTGCTACATTTCAACGATGCATGTTAAGCATTTTTTCTGATATGGTTGAACGATTCCTTGAGGTCTTTATGGATGACTTTTCTGTCTTTGGTGATTCATTTGATCAATGTTTACGTCATCTAACACTAGTTCTGCAGAGATGTATCGAAAAGAACTTAGTCTTAAATTGGGAGAAGTGTCATTTTATGGTAACACAAGGTATTGTTCTCGGTCATATCATTTCGAGCAAAGGTATTGAGGTTGACAAAGCCAAGGTGGATCTCATTTCCAATCTTCCTCCACCCAAAACAGTCAGAGAAGTAAGATCTTTCCTTGGGCATGCTGGTTTTTACAGACGTTTCATTAAAGATTTTAGCAAAGTTTCTAGACCCTTATGCAATTTACTTGCTAAGGATGCACCTTTTATCTTTAATGATTCATGTCTTGTGGCTTTTGAAAAATTAAAGCAATTGTTGACAACATCACCCATCATTCAGCCCCCAAACTGGAGCTTACCATTTGAGCTCAAGTGTGATGCATCTGATTATGCAGTAGGAGCAGTATTAGGACAAAGAGTTGATCGAATTCCCCATGTTATTTATTATGCTAGTATGACATTGAATGATGCACAGTTGAACTATTCAACTACTGAAAAAGAAATGCTAGCAGTAGTGTTTGCATTGGAAAAATTTCGATCTTATCTCATTGGTTGTAAAATAATTGTGTTCACAGATCATGCTGCTCTGAAATATCTTCTCACGAAGAAAGATGCAAAAGCTAGACTAATTCGTTGGGTGTTACTTTTTCAGGAATTTGACTTGGAATTCAAAGATAAGAAAGGCACAGAAAATGTTGTGGCGGACCATCTCTCTCGTCTTCATTTTGACACAATTACAGAGCCACTAACATTGAATGAGTCCTTTCCAGATGAACAATTAATGAGTGTGGAAGTTTTACCTTGGTATGCTGATATAGTTAATTATCTTGTTACAGGCAAACTTCCAGAGCATTGGACTAAGCAAGACAAGGCCAAATTCTTTGCAGAAATAAAGAATTTCTTTTGGGATGACCCATATTTGTTCAAATATTGTGCAGACCAAATTTTCAGACGATGTGTCCCAGAAAATGAAATTCAGAATATCCTTTCATTCTGCCATGAACAAGCTTGTGGAGGCCATTTCAGTGCTAAAAAAACAGCGACTAAAGTTTTACAATGTGGTTTCTATTGGCCAACTATATTTCGAGACGCTTATACTTTTTGTTCTTCATGTGATAGGTGTCAACGAATGGGGAGCATTACACGAAGGAACATGATGCCACTAAATCCAATTTTAGTGGTTGAGATTTTTGACGTATGGGGTATCGACTTCATGGGACCCTTTCCCCCTTCTTTTGGCCATCAATACATCTTGGTAGCTGTTGATTACGTATCGAAATGGGTAGAAGCGATTCCATGCAGAACTAATGATCACAAAGTGGTGATAGGGTTTTTGAAAAGTAACATTGTTTCACGCTTTGGATTCCCTCGAGCGATAATCAGTGACGGTGGTGCCCACTTTTGCAATAAAGCATTCAAAGCTCTTTTGACAAAGTATTCAATCACTCATAAAGTGGCGACCCCGTATCATCCGCAAACCAGTGGCCAAGTGGAGATCTCCAATCGAGAACTAAAGCACATATTAGAAAAGACGGTGAGGCCGGACAGAAAAGATTGGTCATTAAGACTTGATGACGCATTATGGGCATATAGAACGACTTTCAAGACCCCGATTGGGATGTCACCCTATAGGCTAGTGTATGGAAAAGCTTGCCACCTACCTGTGGAACTCGAGCATCGTGCATATTGGGCTATCAAGAAATTCAATTTCGACATGCATCAAGCCAGCTCAGAAAGAAGATTACAACTGGCAGAACTTGAAGAAATTCGCAATGACGCGTACGAAAATGCCAAAATTTACAAGCAACGAATGAAAGTCTTCCATGACAAGCATATTATGAGAAAATCTTTCACTCCAGGTCATAAAGTGCTTTTATTCAACTCTCGCTTGCACCTATTCCCAGGTAAGTTACGCTCTCGTTGGTCTGGTCCATTTATTGTTCATACTGTTTTTCCACATGGGGCAATTGAAATTAAGGACCCAAAGAACGGTGTCACGTTTAAAGTTAATGGTCAAAGATTAAAGCCATATCTAGAATACCAACCACATGGAGAAGACACCGAAATAAATTTGAGTGACCCACCAGATTTGAATTGATTTTTTCTTTTCGGTGGTTTGACTTTTCTTTCTTTATTTATTTTTATTCTTTTGCTAATTGAATTTATTTTTGCATAAGTGTGTTTCTTTTGTCATTAACTTTTCTTTTATCATTGTTAATCATGAGTCTCTTACTTAGACCGTTCCTCCTGAACATTCTTAAACCACTTCAACGTGTCAAAACTCATCTCAAAAGACAGATTCACTCTTGTAAAACACATCGCATTTGGGCTCTACAACCACCAGAGTTGGTAGCCTATGTTGAGGGTTTAGAACGCCAACTCAGAGATATTGAGAAAAGTGTTTTCGACATCCAGTTGGAGCTTGAGGTAAATTCAATAAGAGGACGATTTTAATTTTCTTTGTGTGTTTTAATTTGTTTTTCTGTTTGTGTGCTTTAGTTTGTTACCCCGGTGAAATGGCGGATAACGGTACTCCGTGACAATCAAGTCGGTTACTTCAGTTTCCCATAATAACTGATATTCTGAGGTGAAAGAATGGACAGAACCGAGATTCTAGCGAAGCTTCACAAGCGATTCCCTTCACTCCCTCAGAATGCCCTCCTTACGATCTACAAAACTCGGTCCGAACGCATGCGACTGCTCATGAGGAATAACATACCTGCTGACATCCGTTGGTTAATTGAAGCAAAAGTACGATTGGCAGGTGAGTTACCTCCAAAATTTATTGCATACATGCCTGGTTGTGGGAAAGGAAACTATGCAAGAAAACGACGAGCTCGAAGAATTTCTGTTGCTTGTCATAAGTGTGCCAGAATGAATTGCAATAAAAACCGATGTTCTTTAGGAATGGTATCTGATAACAGGGAAGATAAAATTCAATTCATTAGGGATGGCTTGAATAAGGAGTCATTGGATGATATCCTTTTGTCTCTTGAAACGCATCCCAGTGGATATGTGCAAGGAGCGATTCTCCAGTTATGGCCATTATTCCAGAAAGAGCATGCACGATATAGTCTCGGGAATCTGACTATAAAAGACCCTGTTTGCCAGTTTATAAGAAAATTGGATGGGAAGCCTATCCTCGACCCATAGAGGGCGTTCAAGCCGTTTCTGGACGTAAAACCAGAGGAAGATGTGAGCCACAGTCGCAACTACCTATCAATATCCTTTTACTTTACTGTTATTTTATTTTATTTCACTATTGCTTTATCAGTGCATTATTGTCTTTAATAATTTTCTTACTGTTTGTTTTTACTGTTTGCTTTTTGACTATCGAGCCATGTGCTTTACGCGTTTTTGACATTGACCCGCCACCTCATACACAGTTGTGATCCATTGTCACCAAGAATCTTAAATATGACTTTTTGTTAAGCACTCACAAATTGTTTTTGAGAAATATCCCAATGGCAGCTACTCCCAATAGACAATTCAAGAACATTTGTGTGCTTTCTGGATTTACCTATGGCAAACATAAAGAGTTCGTTGATGTAGCCATAGATCTTGGTCGAAACATAGCAGAGAGAAAATTACACTTAGTGTATGGAGGAGGTAACCGAGGGTTATCAAAATTGGTCTCAGAAGCTGCTCTTGTCAGAGGAAGCCAAGTGTTAGGCATCATCCCTAGAGTCCTAAAACCTTTGGGCAGTGTGTCTGACTCCACGACTGGAGAAGAATTAGTCGTCTCAGGTATGCAAGAACGGATAACTGAAATGCTCGATCATGCTGATGCTTTTATTTTCCTGCCAGGAGATCTTGCAACACTAGAGGCACTTATCACACTAGCATCTTGGGCCCAACTGCACATTCACCAGAAACCCATCGGTTTGTTAAATGTCAATAATTTTTATGATGGTTTTATCGCATTTCTTAACCATGCAATAAAAAACTACTTTATCCCTTCCAGTGCGAAAAAACTTTTTATTTGTGCTCACGCTGCTAATGAGCTACTTGACATGTTACAAGCTTATAAACCAGAGCCAGACCCCTGGAGCTTTGTGTTGGAGCGTTCCAATGATGATGGTAACAATAGCCGCAGTAAGAAGTACAAATTAGATTTAACTCTTCGCCTGTAAATATTTTCTTCTGTGTTGCACCAACCAGGTGATGTCTTCTAAACTCTACTTCTTTTCTTTAAAACATTGAGGACAATGTTTCGTTCTGGTTGGGGGGAGGGAATAATGAACAATTGTGGAATCTTGGTTAAGTTTTTACTAATTTTTTGTTGTAGAAACTAACTGTTGCTAACTTTTTGTGTTGAAGATGGCTGAATATGGAGTGTAGTGACTCTAGAAATGCATCTTCATTGTTTGAAAATAAAAAAATAAAAAAAAATTAAAAAAAAAATTCATGTATTTTCTTTTTCTTTGTTATGTTTTGATGTTCATTTTTCTTTTTCTTTTTAATTTCTCCTTTATAAATATACATTTTCCAACAAAAATTTTTTGAGTCAAAGATGGCTGAATATAGAGTGTAGTGCCTCTAGAAACGCATCTTCTTAAAAAAAAAAATTCGTTTTCTATCATTTTCACATTTCTGCATGCATATTTTCTTTTTACGTTTAGAATAGGTTGGGGGGTAGGGTGTTGTTTAAAAAAAAAAATTTGATTTGTTTTAACATTGGATAACATGATGATTTCAAATTTTAGTATTTGTATTATCTTTAGTCTGAAGTGATGTTACACTATGTTTGCTACTCTACATGTTGATGTCGGAGACAAAAATGAGTTGCTTGAAGGAATGAACATGTCATAATAAATACCAAGTGAGTTTTTGAGCCTATTATTTTTCTTGGAGAGTAACCCTTTTGCCTATTCTTTATACAGCTTAGCAGTTTATTATTGTGTACACGATCTCTAGATTGCTTTTGAGTTAACCCTAAAAAAAAAAATAAAAAAAAAAAAGAAGAATGTGTTGTTACATTTGGAAGCCTATTTAATTAGTAGATATAGAAGATTATTTAGAGTCCTAAAAGATGATGGAAAGGCCCTCTTTGATCCGTTTGAGCCTTTGTAGCCATCCCTTTTATGAATATCCATAGTTAGCCCTTTTGAGCCTTTAAAAAAAAAAAACTTTTCTTTCTCAATTTATTATCTTGACCCACTCCGATTTGGAGTATTACCCAATATCTTACAAGATCCATCACCTTTTTATGTTTGAGAAAATTGTAAATAAATATTTTGTATATTAAAGTTATGCCTAGTTCAAAAAAAAAAAAAGAAGAGAGAAACAAAAATTGTTGCTTCAAAAAAAAAACAACAATAATAGGTGAAATCCACCTTGCAACTTTCAAAAAAAAAAAATTCTATGCATTTTTCTCAAACATACATTTTGTCTTCCTTATTTTCCTTCTTTGTTAGCTATGTCCCTAGCCTACGTTACGTCCTAATAAAAGTCCTTCTTGATTTTAGGGAACTATAATCTGAAGTAGAAGCTAGTTATATGGGCTAAAAAATGTAGTGATGCATATAAAAAAATAAAATAAAATAATAATAATAATAAATAAAATGGGTTGACTAGCATTTTTATTTGACTGGAGATCGTATTATTTCTAAGTTAAGGGCACATTTCTTTTTGGTGAGAGCATGTGAGACCACTTCTTATTATTTTCTCTCAATTACCATTCATTGGAGTGACTATTTTTATTTGGGTTTAATTTCTTTGTGAGAGTGTCACTACTTCCAGTGAGATTTTGGGGTTTAACATGTCATTCTTAAAGGTAGCTACAACAAAGTCTACTGGGCTGATTCATGTGGATGGTTGATGTGGGTGTGATGTTTCTTTAAACTTGAGATAATGCTTATACTTTTCTTTGATTGTTATCATTAATCTGATTGAATAAAAAGAGGTTTAAAAAAAAATCATTTTTTGAATTTTTGTTTTCGCTTTATTTGCTAGGGACTAGCACTATGCCAGAAAATAAAGCTACTTTAACTGTGGCACAAAAGAAGAATTTGAAATACTTAAAGAAGAAAGAGAATAAAGTAAAATATCTCATCTTTCAATTATTAGATGAGGACGCATGGGAGAAGTTAGAGATCTCTTTGAAAGGAGCAGAGCAAGTTAAGAAGGTTCGTCTCCAAATATTACGAAGAGAATTTAAGTCCTTACACATGAAGGCACTCGGAAGCCACTCATACTGATGTGTGCGGTTCATTTAATCCAAACTCCCTTGGTAAAAGTAACTACTTCTTTATTTTTAAGAAAAACTTGGGTGTATTTTTTGAAGAAAAAATCAGAAGTCTTTGAAGGTTTTAAGAAGTTTAAAACTGTGGTGGAAAAAGAAAGTAGATACCAGATTAAAGTCATGAGATCTGATTGAGGTGGAGAGTTCACTTCCAAAGAATTTGTAGAATTTTGTGAAGCAAATGGAATTCAGCGCCCTTTCGTAGTTCTAAAATCCCTTAACAAAATGGTATTGCAGAAAGGAAGAACATAACCATCTTTGACATGGCAAGAAGTATGCTCAAGAGTAAGAGGTTACCTAAAGAATTTTGGGCTGAAGCTGTTGTATGTGCAGCCTACTTATATAATTGATCTCCAATAAGAAGTGCGTGGGGCGAGACGCTATAAGAAGCATGGAGTGGAAGAAAGCCCAACACCGCCAATTTGAGAGTTTTTAGAAGCATTGCTCATGCACATGTACCAATTGAGAGAAGAGCCAAGCTGGATGACAAAAGTGAGAAATTCATCTTCATTGGCTATGAAAACAGTTCCAAAGGATATAGGATGTACTATCAAATAATTGGAAGATCATGATCAAATAATTGAAAGATTGTGATCAACCGAGATATAACTTTTGATGAGAGAATGTGATTTTAGCTCTGATATGGATGACTTCAACTTCTTTCCTATTAAAGAAGATGATCATAGAAGGATAAAAACAAGTAGAAGAAAAACAAAAGCCAGCTACTTCATCTATCTCATCAGCATCAACCACACGTGGAGATTCACCACCATCTTTCTTAAATGAAAGAACCAATGAACGTACAAGGTGTTTTCAGGATCTCTATGAGGTAACTGAGAAACTTGACAATCTCACTCTCTTTTGCCTCTTTACTGATTGTGAGCCAGTCAACTTCCAAGAAACTACACAATATGAGAAGTAAAGAATTGTAATAGATGAAGAAATCAAAGTCATTGTGAAAAATGACACTTAAGAACTTACTAATATTCCCAAAGGTCATAAGGCGATCAGTGTCAAATGGGTGTACAAGACAAAGAGAAATGCTAAAGGAGAAATTAAGAGGCATAAAGCAAGGCTGGTTGTAAAAGGCTATAGTTAAGAGGTTGACATAGACTACACTGAGGTATTTGCTCCTGTTGCCCGATTTGAAACTATTAGACTTATTATTTCTTTGATTGCTTAGAAAAAAAACAAGGATTAATCATTGGATGTAAATTTTGCTTTCCTAAATAGAGTTTTTAAAGAAGAAGTGTACATTGAACAACTGTTGGGCTATGAAGTGAAAGGGCATGAAGATAAAGTTCTAAAATTGAAAAAGGCCCTTTATGGGCTGAAGCAAGCTCCAAGAGTGTGGAATAACATAATTGACAAGTACTTCCAAGAAAATAGTTTCACCAAATGCCCATATGAATATGCTCTCTATACCAAAGAAAATGATGGAGATATTTTGATTGTGTGTTTGAACGTGGATGATCTCATCTTCACTGGAAGTAATCCAAGCTTATTTGGAGAGTTCAAGAGAGTGATGATTAAAGAGTTCGAGATGACTGACATCAGATTGATGACATATTACCTCAGCATTGAAGTCAAGCAACAAGAAAGTGGCATTTTCATTTCTCAAGAAAGTTATGCAAAGAAGATATTCAAGAAGTTTAAGATGAATGATTGTAATCTAATAAGAACAGTAATGGAGTGTAGAGTCAAGCTATCCAAGTATAAAGAAAGAGAACAAGTAGATCTAACTTTTTTCAAAAGCCTTATTGGGAGTCTACGATACTTGACATGTACAAGACCGGACATCCTTTATGTTGTTGAACTTGTGAGTCAATATGTGGAGAATCCCAAGATCACTTATTTCAAGGTTACAAAAAGAATCCTTTGCTATATCAAAGGTACAATTGATTTTGGCTTGTCATATTCATTCTCTAATAATCACAAGCTTGTTGGATATAGTGTTAGTGATTGGGGTAGAGATGTAGATGATTGAAAGAGCACCATCAGATTTGTGTTCTTTATGGGAGATACTGCTTTCACATGGATGTCAAAGAAGCAACTAATTGTCACACTTTCCACTTGTGAAGATGAGTACGTAGCTGCTACATCAAGTGTTTGCCATGCAATTTGGCTTAGAAATTTGCTGAAGGAGTTAGGTTTGCCACAAGTAGAGCCAACAAAGATTTGTGTGGATAACAAGTTAGTAATTGCTCTATCCAAAAATCCAGTCTTCCATGATCGAAGCAGACATATCGATACTCGTTATCATTATATAAGAGAGTGCATCACAAGAAAGGATGTACAAGTTGATTACATGATGTCAAAAGATCAAGTAGTTGATATTTTCACTAAACCACTCAAGCTAGAAGATTTCATTAGATTCAGAAATATACTTGGTGTCGTAAAACAAGTTTAAAGGGGAGTGTTGAAAATAATAAACTTGTTTTACACAAATAATTCATTCAAGTGGAATGAGTGTTGAGTTGCACATGGCCCTTTATCATGCTTCATCATCACGGTCCTACCATGTGATGATCATGAAGCATATAATTGAGTGACGATTAGGTTTACACTTTGGATGCTGTTAAAGGATTTTCTTAGAACATGTTAGGTAAAGTGGTGCTATGATGAAAGGTTGGTGGAACATGTTAAGTGATGTGTATTGTTATGGTTATGTTTGTGTTTCATTCACTATAAATACCTGTGTCATTTGTGTTGTATGCATCAACGAAGGAGAAGAAAGAATAAGAAGCAAAACATAGCTTCTAAGAGTGATTTGTAAGAGTGTGTGAATTGTTCTTGTAGTGTTCTTGAGTTCTTTAATAAATTTGTGTTTTATTCTTCAAATTATCTAACAATATTAACATAAACAATAGCGCAAATTGAGGTTTATGCATAGAAGAAAGTTGGTCAAAAGCAGCAGATGGAAGCTCCAGGACAAAGTTGGCAATTAAAAAGATCCACTCTAAATCAACCTATTCAAAGAGGGGAAAATAATTGTACTGTAAGTAGATGTTGAAAACTAAGATAACATCTTGTAAAAGAGACAAATTTTTATTTCATTGTTGCATTTGGAACCAGATACAATGTCAAGTCTATTTTTCCATTAAATAGCTTCAACTTCTTGGCACAATTACGAACTTTCACTACAAGAAAACTAAGTTTTTACGGCATTACTTATATAGTGTTTAAATACAAAATGCTGCATATATGATGCTCAACAGTGATTTCATATTAAAACACAAAAACTCGACTGACTAAGAAGAAAGACCAGCACTACTTAGATGAATTTCATTTAGTAGTACTACGTTTAGTAAAGAAATAGTTCTAAGACTAAAAATATTCTACTTACTTGATGTTGTTGATCAGTCCTTGGACATTGCTCAAGAGTTACTTCTTTTCCATCTCCATCATCCAACTTTCATTTTCACAAATTAAGTTAATTAAGAAATGATAACAAGAAGGAACTAATTGAAACGCATTCCTTTTATAAAGAAAGAAAAAGAGTATAAATATTTTCGTCTTTACCAATTGAAGAAAAGTTGTTTGCCTTCGCTTGTAATCCAGACATTATAATATAGATGAAGATTGTTGTTGTAGCAGTGGCAGGGATCAATCTAATTAAGCAATACAACATGAAATAAACCATAAATCTGGGTTTATAGGTTTCTGCAGGTTGATAAATTTATCATCACAAACATGGTTCAATGTTTTTTCAAATCGTGGACTTACATCTTCAAGTCAGCGGCTTAAAATTAATACATGAGTGTCTTCATCATTGGAAAATCTTTCCCAACCAAGATAATATTCAATTTTCGTGCAAATAACCAATTTGTTTAAATGCGGGTAATCATGGGATTCACACATTTGTTTTTTCATTTTTAATCCTATATCTAACAAGATCATGAGATTCAAAAAATTAAGTAAATAAAGACTATAAAATAAAGAACCGAGTTGATGAATAAAACTGCTGAACTTATTTGCATTAATGTTGCTGCATATATATAGATGTACAATCCTAAAACCTTAATAAGGATAGAATCCTAAGTTGTATAAAATTACAGATTCACAATATATATACAAATCTAATTTCCTTAATACAAAACCGACTTCCATACGTTAATACTCCCCCTCAAGGTGGAGCGCGGAGATCAACAATGCCCAACGTGTGTACATGATGATGAAAAAGAGCATGTCCAAACACATCAGCTACTTGTATAGAAGTAGGAATATGTAGCAGTACTAACAAATTAGATTGCACAGGCTCTCGCACAAAATGATGATCCAACTTAATGTTCTTAGTTCGCTCATCATAGACAGGATTCTCGGCGATGTACAAAGCTGATTGATTATCACAATAAACAGTCATGGGAGCATGTTGAAGGTTCTCTAAATCAGCAAAAAGTGCTTTAAGCCACTGTAATTATCATGAAAGATCAGTTAAGTAGCAATACTCAGCTTCTGCTGTAGATCAAAAGACCACATTTTGCTTCTTTGTCTTCCAAGATATACGGCTAGTACCAAGGAAAGTACAATAACTAGTAACATACCGATATGTAATAGGGCAACTACCCCAATTCGCATCACAATAACCGTGGATATGCAAGTCACTTATTGAAGATAATAAGATACCCTTGCCTGATGAGCCCTTTAAATACCGAAGTACTCGAATAGCAGCATCCATATGAGTAGTGCGTGGTTCATGCATAAACCGACTTAAAACATGTGCTGCAAAGACAATATCAGGCCTGGTAACTGTGAGATAGATCAACCGACCCATGAGACATCGATAACTTGAGGGATTTGATAAAAGGGTCGCCATCCGTAGGTGAAAGCCAGAGTTGTTGTTCCATTGGAAAATCAGAAACTCGTCCAACAAGTAAACCAACATCCTTTAAAATATCCAAGGCATATTTTCACTAACTTAAAAAAATCTCACGTGATGACCGTGCCACTTTAATTCCCAAGAAATACTTCAACTTCCCTAATGCCTTAATGTAAAATTTTTGTGCAAGGAAATCTTTAATTTTGCTAACCTCGACAGCTTCATTCCCTGCTACAATAATATCATCAACATAAACTAACAAAAAAGTTGAAAAATTGGCATTAGTTTTCACAAATAATGAATAATTTGCCTTAGATTGGCGAAAACCCACTTATTGAATGGTAGTAGAAAACTTGGGAAACCAATTTCTGGATGCTTGTTTTAATTTGCAGATAGATTTGTTGAGTTTGCACACTAGATGCTCCCCCTGCATAGAAAAACCTTGTGGTACTTGCATATAAAGTTCCTCCTCCAAATCACCTTGTAAAAAAACATTACTTACATCTAATTGTTCTAAAATCCAACCCTTAACAGTTGTAAGAGAAAGTAAAGCTCTTACAGTCACAAGTTTAGCAACATGTGAAAAAGTAGCATGACAATCAATTCCTTTTGTTTGAGTTATATCCCTTAGCAACTAAACGAGCCTTGTAACGCTCAATGGTGCCATCGGATTGATATTTAATTTTGTAAACCCATCTGCTACCAATAGCCTTTTTACCATCTGGCAAATAAGTCAAAGTCCACATATTATTTTTCTCAAGAGCTTTTATCTCATCCTCCATGGCTTTGCGCCACTCAGGTAACTTGATTGCCTCATGAAAAGAATTTGGTTCGATTGTAGAGGTAATGGCAGACAAAAAAAGATTTATGTGCTGGAGAAAAATGATGGAAATAAATAAAATTTTGAAGAAGATATCTCTTATCTAGCAACGAAGAGACAAGACGAGCAAGTGTAGAATTGTGAAGAGCCAAGGTACAATAATCTTAAAGGTAAGCTGGTGGGCGTCTATCACGTTGAGGTCGTACGGGAGGTTGTTGTTGGTTGATTTGTATAATCAATAATTATCAATGCCAATGTGCAAGTATACACAACAAGTAATAAAGTGATGAGTGTTCAAGATCGTCTCCAAAGGGATTGATGTTACTCAAAATGTTAAAACAATCACAATAATGCACATCAACTTAAAGACCGAAACAAATAATTATCAAATAATTCTATCGTAAATAATAATTGTGAGAGATGGGAATTAAAGCAATATCAAAATAAAATAAACTTAATTAAATGTGTCCAAGGTTCAATTGAGAATATAGTAGTTGAATGATCAAATTCTCCTAATGGGCTGACTGTTGATTACCGAATTAGCATTGGTTGTTATGATAAGTGCTGCAGCACTGGGTAGAACAAATCTGCATCCGCAACTATCAGATGTTGGAAATCTCATACCTTTAAATCTACTAATAATGACTAGTTACTTATAAATTTAATGTATGGCTTTATGAGCTTTACTCTCTCTACCTTACAAGGTGAACACCTATGTCTAGGATATCACAAATCTTAATTTCAAGTATTGCCTTTGTGGGATTCAAGATAACCTAATCCAGGAAACTCAAGTTAAGAACAAGTAATACTCTAATAATGTCCGCTAAGACATGCCCTTTTGCTGCTTTATCTTAACTAAAACTATTAAGTAGGTGGTCAACCGAAATAACAATTATATCACAAAAACTATTAGAGTATAATGCTACAACATTATCATAACCTTATATAAGAAATCGAGAACCTATTGGATTATTTGTCACTCAACTGCAAGTAAATTCAGTTCATATTCTGAAGAAAAATAAACATAAATATATTGATCGCAGAATACATTCAATCAATTAAAGGAAGAAAGATAATATGAATTGAGCATGATGAAAGTCTAAGGATCCTCCTCGGTGCTTCAATAATGACGAATAGCCCTCTTTAATCTTGATCTTCTTCTTGCTTTTTTTAATTGTTTTTTAATGTTAATTCTACCGCTGCCTTTGTGTGGTGCATGCCGCATTTATATATTTGCAAATTAGGTTTTCCAAAATAACGTCCATGCGCGTGCCTATGTTTTAATTAGGAAACATGCAGATTGTAATTTAATTACTGACCCGCGCCCATATTTTCTCCCACATTTCTCCTAGATTGCTGCAGCATTGGTTGTTCTAACATCCGCAATAGCACTTGTGTCATTTTCGATTGTGTTTTCCTTCTTTTGTGATCATCTTCTTTCCTCCTCTTTCTTATCTAATGTCTCCGTATTCTTTTATAAATTTAAAACCTACAAATTAAAACCTGTTTTTAGAACAAATTACTATGATTCAAGCAAAACTTGTTAAGACCCAACTAAAATGAATGTTTAAGCAAACGTTCACCAAAATTAAATCAAAATACATTATTTGCTTTATTTAAGTCTAGAATAGATGTAATAACTCTCATTTTCTAGAGTTATCAGTTGTATATTTGGGCTTTTTAAAGAAAGTGATGGATTTAAGGTTGCATCTGATGGTGACATAGGCTGTTGGGTAGGTGATTTTTCAATTATAGTGTGTTCAATTTGAACATGAGTGGTGTTAGGAGAGTGAAAATTGTTCATGGATTGATCCGCGTCTTGCAAAGGTAGGTCATGTTCCCGGAGAGCATCTGATGAACTTATGGTTTCATTAGGAGAAGGTGATAAAAGAGTATTTGAATCAAAAAAATTTTCATCTAATAAAAACTCATTAGTGACATGTGTAAAAGGTGTAGAAAAGGCTAGTGATTTAGCATCCTTATAAGGAAAAATATGTTCATAAAAGAGAATATCACGTGACACATATATTGTTCTAGATTCAATATCATAAATCTAATATCCTTTTGACTAAAGAGATAACCAATAAAAATTCCCATTTTTGCCCGCTGATTAAATTTATTTTTAATTGGTAAACTTTTGGCAAAACACAAATAACCAAAAACTTTCAATCGTGATAAATCTGGTGCTATACCAAAAAGCATTTCACGTGGGGTTTTTCTATTAAGAGCATCACTAGGCAATTTATTAATCAAATATGCTGAAGTAAGAACACACTCCCCCCAGAATTTAATTGGCAAATTGGCTTGAAAACTTAAACCTCGCGCAACTTCAAGAAGATGACGATGTTTATACTCAACCACACCATTTTGTTGTGGTGTTCCAACACAACTTCTTTGATGTATAATCCCTTTGTCTAAAAAAAATTTCTGTAAATCTTTAATGAGAAATTCAGTCCCATTGTCAAAATGCACAATTTTAATGTTAGCATTAAATTGAGTTTTACCAATGAATGAAGAGAGCACAAATGCAATTGGGTTTCAGATTTGGTGTTCATTAAAATATAACCAAGTGCATCGAGTATAATCATCAACAATGGTTAAAAAATAATAAGCCCCTGAAAAACTTGAAGTTGAAAAAGGAACCCAAACATCACAATGGATTAATTCAAATGGGACTTTACTTTTAATGCTACTAATGAAAAATGACATTCTAGTTTCTTTTGCTTTAGGACAAACATCACAAACATATTCTTTATTAAAACTAACCATAGGACAAGTTTTTGAAAAATGCTCTAAACGTCCAAAAGAAGGATGACCAAGTCTCCAATGCCAAAGATCAATCTCATATGTAGAGGTGATTCGAGAGGTGAAAGAAAATTCAGCCGGAAGTTGAATGTAGAAAAGGCTTTCACGAAGTCTACCCTTGCCAATCTACTTCTTCGTGTATAGGTCCTAAAACCCACAAAAATTAGAAGAAAAAATTACCCGATATCTATTTGGTTTGGTTAACTGACTAATAGACAGTAAATTAAACTTAAAACTCGAAATGTAAACTACTTTGTCTAATAGAAAATCTAGTGAAAAAGAGATTTTCCCTATGTGGGTAACTTGTGCTACTGTACCATCTGGTAATTGAACGTGAAGAGGAACATGACATGGTTCATAGATGTGTGAAAAAAATCTAGCGAACTACACATATGATTAGTAGCGCCTGTATCTATGATCCAAGTATGTGATAAAGAGGAATTAAGTGCTATACCTGCAAGATTCACAGTATGTAAACTACCTGAAGAAGACAACATAGCTAGGAGGTTTTGATATTGCTCTTGAGTAAAAATTGGTGCTTGGGCGTCTTCTTTGCTATTTGTTGCCATCGCAGCTTTAGTATCATTTTTATTGCCTTGTCCACGTCTTGTCTAATTTGGTGGATATCCATTTAACTCAAAACACTTTTGTTTTGAGTAGCCCAATTTTCCACAGTGTTCACATGATGGTCTTTCTGAATTATTTTCACATTTGCATTCAAGTTTCCTCGTTTATTATCTACTGCAGAATTATTATTCTAATTCCTATTTCCAAATGAATTACGGCTTTGTGTTTTCAATGTTGCAGCTTCTGGAGAGCCCCCTATAGCATGAAGATCTCGTTGTTTTTCTTTTTGCCTCACAAGGGAATAAATTTTATTTGTATTAGGGAAAGGATCCATCAATAAAATTTGACTCCTCGTTGCTGCATATCTATCATGTAAGCCTTGAAGAAACTCCATAGCTCGATCTAGTTGCTGCAAGTGATTAACAATTTTTGCAATCACACAAGAACATGGTCTTACTTGTTGTAGAAAATTCAACTCATCCCAAAGAGCCTTCATTCGAGTATAATAAAGTGAAACAAATGCATCTCCTTGTCGTAAATTAGAGATGGACTGTTTGGGTTCATAGATTTTTGGCACATTGGTATGTTGAAAATGCTCTTGCAAATCCTGCCGTACTTCTCTAGCAGATTGTGCATACAACACACTTCCCGCAAGTTCACTCGATATGGAGTTCAACACCCAAGATCCAACAAGATCATTACAACGTTGCCACTTACCATCATCATCTTCGTCATCATCTGGCTTTGATATAGTCCCATCAACAAAACCGAGCTTGTTCTTCGCTTGTAAAGCCATTGTCATTGCCCTTACCCACGTACCATAGTTATCACTAGTGAGTAAAGGAGAAACCAATACGGCAGTTGGGCTATCTGATGGGTGGACAAGGAAGACCTCATCTCCTGTTTATTAAGATTGGCAACTTGCTTTGATGATTGACCATCTGCCATAAGAGTTAAACAAAATCAAAGAAAATAATAAAGATTATGATATGATATGCTCTGATACCATGTAAAATAAAGAACCGAGTTGATGAATAGAACTGCTGAACTTCTTTGCATTAACGTTGCTGCATATATATAGATGTACAATCCTAAAGCCTTAATAAGGATAGAATCCTAAGTTGCCTAAAATTACAGATTCAAAATATATATACAAATCTAATTTCCTTAAATACAAAACCAACTTCTATACGTTAATAAAGTCAGTTTTTCAATGCAACGCATAAGCATTATTAGAATTCATTTTAGTATGTCTAGATTGCACAAGAAAATGATAGCTCTCAAAGACAGAAAACGTCGAATTAATGATGGAGATGAACCCTAAATGAAAATAATCTAAAATATTATTAATAAAACTAAGATAATAATCTTATTTCTTATTAAATCCTGGTCCGACCGCTATTCACTTAAGATGAATTATCATAAATTTAAATTGATCCAAACTTCAAATAACACTAAAATATTAAACTAACTCAAATACCATCTTTCTATGATATATTTTTCCCATATGCTTTGCACATAAATTCAATACTAAGCTGATTTTTTATTGACCACTAAATTATGTTAATTGTCAGGAATTCTTTTTGTTCAGTGCTCAACAACAAATAAGTTCAGAGCTGAATCCATTTATTCAGACAGTTTTGGCTGAACCCAAGCAAATTGAAGAACTAGATCTGGCTGAATCAAAATCATAAAGACACCAGCCTTGCAAGCCCATAAATCTACATCATGAAGAAGATTAGTTTAGCTAATTACTCTGGATTTGGGTGCCGCCGGTTTCTGCCCCACGTCCATCTGCTGATAGCATTTATGGTGCCTGCTTCGACGTCGTTTGGCGGTGGCTGCAGCATCTCATTGAACGATGAAGAGATCATTTTTCGTTACTGAATGGAAAAGTAGCCTTACGCAGATATAAAAGATTAAGAGAGAGTGCGTATTGACCAGATGAGTCAACTTGTTTTTTTCCTACTAATTTCTTCTTGGTCAATGGATTGAAGATGGAGCCCACTTCTTGTAAGCAGATTCACATAAATTAAATAATAATAAAAACGTAAATGCACAGAAAATGAAGAAGAAATTTCTCAACTGGTAGTTCAGTGTTACGTGGCCATCGTACCAGTCACCGTCCTGGACTGGAACCTTTGACCACTTGACATTTTGTTTTTCCCTATTGTGCACCTTTCGCCGACGTCATCGGGCTTTATGAGATTTTAATTTTAATTTTTTTAATTTACATCCTCAAATTAAAATTTACCAACAATGCCTGTTCCATATTCAAATGCGGCAACTTGATGTATGCAATGATACTTACTAAATCTGACATTTCACAAGCAATTACTATGGTGAGTAGGTATATGTACAATCCTAAAAAAGGATGTTGGCTAAGCTGCGAAATGAATTCTACGGTACAATCTGAAGACCATAGATGTTTGTTTACTATTTGAGTTGAGTGATTCACTTGGTTAAGGTATGATTGAGTATGTTGAGTTAACTAAACCAGTGATTTGAATAAAATTCACTTTGTCAAGTTATGATTGGGTATGTTCATTATGATTATCCCTATGATTTAGATAAATGGCAGTCAACCACTGAATATATATTTACTCTTATTGGAAAGCCAGTAAGTTGGAAGACAATGTTATAGTCTACAGTTACATTGTCGACCATAGAGACTGAGTATAATCCAAATAAAAAAAACTTTTCAGTACAATCCTTGGTAATGACACCAAAAATTTATTGTGTAAATTTTAGTATACTAGCAAGTGCAAGAGTCTATTACGGTATAAAGTATGAATAATGAGGTTAAACCCATAGGGACTATCAATTTTTAGAAAAGTTAAATCTAATTTAAGCTAATTAAAAGTATATCCTAATTGGAAATAAAATTTCTTATTTGGAGAAATTTAAACTAAAGATGTAAGTAAAATTAAAAGTCAGAAAATTAACATGAGAATTAAAGAGATTGAATTTACCATTGTTTCATAATCTACCACAATTCAACTCAACAATTATCTAATTATCAATCAATTCTCAATTTTCAAGTCAACTCAAAATTAATATATGTAATTATCAACTCAACTTAACAATTATAAATTCTCAGTTAAGTCTAATTAAAAATAATCTTATGTAGTTTTTTTTACTTAATAGTATGATATTTAAATATTCCATATAAACATATTATATAACAAAGAGTCAAAATTTTTATAAGCACTCAGTGCAAATAATTTTATGAAAGGTATAGAATCAAAGATAATCATATATAAATTTTATAGATCCATGTATATGTTTAGTTAAAAATTAATCCTAACAATCAATAATACATGCCAATATTAGAGAAAAGTTTAAGAATACCCAACTCATGATATTAAATAAGAACTAAAAATATTAAAATCCACATGTAGGATTTAATTAAATAAAAAATAAAAATATTTCATTTAACAAGACTTTATCATTAACGCCAGTTAAAATATTAATTATACATAATTGAGTAGGGAATAACAGAGTAGACAAAACCCGTGACCGCTGCTCTTCAATTGCTCTCGGCGGCTTCTCTGTGCTCGTCTCCGTTTGTCTACCTTGTTATGCGAATAATGCTTTGCTTTTATAATAGGTGCCATACTCGCTTTTGTCCACCGACTTAAAATCCTAATAGGGAATTCAATTGCCTCGCTTCCATTGGCTCAGGTGCTTCTCACTCAGGCTTCAAATCAAGCCAGTTAATTTAAGCTTTTATTCCTGACTCGTTTACATAATAAATTGGGCCAACAAATATAATTAATTTAGCTTAAGCCCGCTAATGAAAAATCCTATAATCTTTAATTTACCTCAAGTTTTGTTGTTTTAAGCATGGTTTATATTTAATAGTGCGTTTATTTCAAGAAATTGAAATATGGTGGAATAAGAATGGGTTGAAATGGGAATAAGAAATGAGAATGAGATTTCAATATTTATTTGGTAAAAATAAATGAGAATGTGAATGTACTGGAATGCCATTGATGTGTTTACTTGACAAAAAAAAATAAGAATAAGAAATGAGAATGAGAATCAATTTACCAAAATACTTATAGTATTCATAATTAATAAAAAAATTAATTTATCATTATTAACAAAATTATCATTGTTGTTGTTGTTGTTGTTATTATTAGTAAAAATAATATTAACAATAATTAATAATAACTAAAATAATAAAGTTAATAAAATTTAATACTAATAATATTATTTTTATTAATATTATTATTATTTTATTAATATCATTTTTATAATAATATTTATACATGTATCGAGATAATGAAAATTACATTATTATTATTAAATTTTATTAACTTTATTATTTTAGTTACAATTAATTATTGCTATTATTATTTTTATTAATATTATCACTATTAACATTTATTAATATCATTTTTATAATAATATTTATACATTTATCTAGACAATAAAAATTGCAATATTATTATTATTATTAAATTTTATTAAATTTATTATTTTAGTTACTACTAATTATTGTTATTAATATTATCATTATTAACATTTATTACTATTATTATTTTAATTAATCATTTTTATAATAATATTTATACATGTATCTAGATAATGAAAATTATATTATTATTATTATTAATGACATTTAAAATAATAAAATTAATTGTGATTTGAATTGGGGTAATTTAAAAAATATAAAAAAATTATAGGGATACAAAAATAAACATATATTCCATTCCCATTCCCTTATTTTCATTCCAACCCCCTATGGCAATACAAAAATAAACATATATAATATTTTCAATTGTCGTGCTCAAGTTCAGCTTCTTGGCCCTTCTTGGCCCTTCTTGGCCTGGATTTATCTTTTTGCAATCTGATTTGTTATTGGCTTCCAGATTAGTTTCTTTAATAAGGCTCCTAATAAGGTCACTCCTGTGCTCCGGCTCGCCCCTTAATCTTGCTGGATTAAAGCCAATAATGATGGTTTGTGACAGCTCGGACATCTTTAATGGCGGCTTTGCCAGTTCTTTGGGCATTCGCTCTAGTTAATTTGCTGAGATTCAAGCTATTCTTCATGCTATCGAGTTTGCTTTTGACAAGGGCTGTTTTTTCCTTTCGGTTCAGAGTGACTGTAGTTCTGCAGTGTCTTGGATTCATAATGACTCGTATCAACTCCGCTCGAGTAAGATCGCTTCAATGAACATTATTTTTCTCATATTTCTCTTGGATGAAATGAAAATGTTAAATAGTAGAGCTCCCCTCCTACTGAGGTACCTAGTTTGCTTCTTCATGATCAGATGGGATTCCCCAATTATCGATTTCACTAGTATTAGTGTTTTTTTTTTTATGGGATAATTTTCTTTTTTGTAAGTTATGTTGTGGGGTAAGGTTGTTATATCCCTCCCTTTGTTTGTAAAGATTTCTCACTTTTAATTTACTTGCCTCAAGGTTTTATTTTAAAAGGAGAGAGAGAATTAGGGTGTATTAATTATGCTTTTTAAATATAATCCCAATTGCATATTTTTTGTGTCTTCAAAAAAATATTTGAATTACATTAACCAATGAAATAAGGATTGTTCTGAACACCAAGTCCATGGACTCATGGTCCAAAATCTGTTTCTAACCAAAAATTTGTAATTGGGCAGAAGATGGACTCATCGGCCCTTGGAGCTAACAACTCGGGCTTCACGTATGAAACATTAAAAATTAAAATAGTGGAATTATTTTCAAATGACTTGTTTCGTTTCTATCATGAATTTCAAATAGCCAATAATTTTATATTCCAATTAAATAACATTTAACAATTACACTTGGAGATAATCGTTCCGAAAGGAAAAAAATAAAAATAAAACTTCACTATCAAACTACTTAATTGTCAGTACGAGTATTTTGCTCAAGGGGAAACATAAATTATGAAGGAATCACGGTTCAAAAATTAGAATAACTAATAAACAAGCATCCTTTCATTGATTTACTATTATACAGACTATTAATCATGAGGTAATGGATTGTTAATAAGTTATAGAAATATCCTTATTTAAGATCATATATTTTTTGTTATCAAAATAAATAATATTTTTAAAAGAAATAATTATGTGTTTATTAAATATTGAGCCTACAAAAATGATTTTTTTATCATATATTGAATGTATGAAAATGATTTATTTGGAATTATTTGTTTATTTTGTTTCATCTTTGTTTTTTTAATATTTGTATGGGGCACAAAAAAATACGTCAGTTCAGGGAATAAGAATTCTATTTCCATAGGTAAGGTGAGAATAGATTTTACACTTTTTATTCTCATTTTTTATGAGTCCCATAAAATTGATTCTAATTATCAATTGTATTTTTAGAAAGTAAACACCAATCATTCAATCTGATTTTTCATTCGAATTATATAGTCTCATTGTCCTGTGTAATTAAAGTAAATCCGCCATTGTTTTATTGTCTAAGGATGCCAAAGGATATCCTAGAAGTAAATTTTATTGTTTTTTGTTTATTGGAACCATGAAGTTTCCTTTTATTTTTATTCTTATAATCTTCAATGCCACAGTTGTATGTATTTTATGACAGGTAAAGCTCACAGCACCCCTCGCTCAGTTGTAATTTTAATTTTCATTTTAAAAAAAAATTCCATCGTTGTACTTAATTCTCTGCTCAGTAGAAATGACAGAATCGTGGTCCAAAAATCAGACATGTTATTAAACAATCACATTTTCATTTATTTATTTAACTAAGAATATACAGATCACAAATCCAACACAGAGGTAAAAGGATACAATGCAAATATGACTAGAGTGCACCTTTATTTATTTATTTAGAGGAACCTCGTCATAGCGAGGGCTTTTATTGAAATAAAAAGTAAACGGAAACACGCTAATTAATTGCTTCTCAAACACATAAATAAATTATTAGAGCAGGATGCAATCAAGGGTAAGCCTCAATGAGAGACCACAGGCCCAGATTAGGAGTTTTCTTATAGAGGCTGAAACCTGCTGCCAAGAAGATACTTTCAGTCATAGACACTGCCCTGTTTACCATTTAGAAAAGTCGCCATGATCAGGTCAAAGCATAGCCGTGTCTCCATTGTTTCTTTGCCTTTCGTTTGGTTTTCGATGGCCATGTCTAAGATCTATAATCATTTTTCTTCCCTCATCTTTGCTTGGAATTGATTCTTCACATTTTTTTTTTAAGTATCTTAAGCTCTCTTCATCACTCCAGTCATGCAGAATCCACTAGGTACGTTGATCAGTTAATTTTGTCAGATTGCAACAGTTATTAAAAATCTGTAAGATAATCCGAATGCAAGGGCAGATACTCATTTAGGCCATAAGGTTTAATTTGATACAATTATCTAGTTAACTACGCTTTGTATTTTTAAAAATTGCCAGAACTTCTATAATATATACTTGCTCTATTAGAATTTCCTTAATAATTATTCTCTTCTTTCTATTTATTCCAAGTCAATTGTGTTTGAATTTTAAATTATATCAGATGATACTGAAACGACCCGCCCCGCACTCCCAGGGCGAATCTATCTAAACTCGTAAAATCAGATCGAAAATATAATACTATCTAAAGATTCTACCGAAAATCCAGCAGAACCTCCCCGATAAATACAACATTCCCAAAACTACAATGTACAAAACAACACTCCCAATAATATCTCAATAACCACCCAAACTTCAAATCCAACTTCTCTAGTCATCATCTCAAATATCGCACAAATCACTTCAATATAAACACAAATACAATGGTTATCCTCAATACAAAAACATAACCGTAAATACAACTCATAAATCCCAAATATCAAAATATAAAATCTACGACTCCTAACACCATCACGTGGCCACAATTACAAATCTAACTACCGATGCTGGGTCGACTGATGTACCTGCAAATCTCCTGTGGGGGGGAAAAATATGATAAAAACGTGGTGAGTATAAAACTCAGTGAGTGGATACTAGTTTCCGAAAAATAAATTTATTTAAACTAATTTCTCTTTCTCAAAATCAATTTCATTAAAATATCGTAAGAACTTATTTAAACATATTTAATTCAAAATCAGTCACTGAAATACTATTGTTTATAAATCTGCGTAAAATCGAAGGAATCATAATACTTATCATATCAAATACTGAATATCAAAAACTATCATCAAACAAGTACCCAGGGGAATGATCTCATCATATCCGGACCTCGACGGACAGGCAATGACGTACTATCTGGGTACCGCCACGCCCCGGAGCTACAACGGATAGATAGGGAAAATCTCATCTCATAACTGATACATCTCAATATCTGTGCATGCATAAGCCCCCAAAAGGCAAAAGCGCCCAAACACACGGCCCAAAGCCTCTATGTGTGTTCAGACGGGCCCCAAAGGCCTCTATCTCATCTCATCTCATCTCATCTCATCTCATCTCATCTGTATCACATTACATGTTTCTCTGTATCTGGAGGGAAGGGTACTGTTTAACAATTTCTCAAATAACATTTAAAACAAATGTACGAAAACATATAATCTCATCTGAAATCTCATTCTCCTTTCTTCAACATTTATTCAAATCTCATACAAATCTGAAATCTGAAATCTCATACAAATGTATCAAATCCATTCAATTCTATATCAAGCATTTATTCAAAAACAATAATAAAATCATTATTCAAACTTTTTCTCAGCAAGAATAAAATCAACACATGTAAATAAATTCACTTTTCTAGAATCATTAAATCGAAGCATCAAATACTTATTTTTCAAAACATACTGCACTGTATCATAAAATCAACATATACTTATAAAAATAAGTTTTGTATATTCCACTCACAGTGACGATGACCAGACTCGGTATCAACAACGTCTGCGGGTTGATTCTCGTTCGCGGATCCTCCTAATCAAGAAAACGACATAATCATTCTCCGAACAACTAATATAACATAATACTTCTCGAAACGAATATATAACAATAATAATTATTCCCGCATGTACATAATTACCAAAATACCCCTACATGCCAAAATTACCAAAATGCCCTCAACATCATTATTTAACCAACATATCCGTAAAAGCTTCAATTACCAAATTATTCTCAACTCGGATAACTGAAATAATCACAATGTCCGAAATTACGAAATTACCCTCAGAGCGTAAAATTATCGAAATGTCCTTAACAACTTAAATTACCGAATTATCCTCGACAACACAAATTACCTTACTGCCCTAACGTAAAATTACCAAATTGTCCACTGATTTCACAAAATTACAAAATCACCCCAAAGTTATATGAAATTACCGAAATGCCCCTGCCGGTCAACGGTGACCGGACTTCAGTCAACGGCGACGGGGAGCTTAGGTTTGACAGTTCCGGCCACGCTGAGTCCAATGGTGGCGGCGGTGAGGCTCCACGCGCGCTACCGGTGGCGGATCGAGCTCCCTAAAACCGCGAGCTTCCAAGAGCAAATCGGCGGCAATCCAGCCGATTCAGGTGACAGGGTCGGTCGGAAAATGATGCTGGTGAGCTGAGGAACAAGATCCAAGTGGTGGCGTGACAAAAATCCGGCAAAATCGACGGCGACGAAAACGGGTTCGGCCGCGAGTTTTCAGGCTTCAACCGGCGGCGTTCCAGGTGGTTTCCGGCGACGAGGATGGCAGGGATCCGTTGCTCGTCTCTCAAGCTTCAAAACGGTACCAAGCACGACCGGTGAGGTGGCCGGAAACGGGAGATCCGACCGGGTCAAAGTCGCGGGTCGCGGGTCGGGTTCTCGGGTCAACGGGTCAAAATCTCTCTCTCTCTCTTGGCTTCCTCTCTCTTTTCCAAAATGCCAAACAGCTCCCCCCGACCAAAATATAAACCGGCTCTTTTTTTTTTTTTTTTTTACATAAGCTTAATACAGATTAAGCTTATAGCGCACCCGTAACGAAAAATAAATCCGACCACTTGAGCTTTTAATTGCGCTCAATTTATCTCGATTCGAAGCGGAAAAATTAAATCATACACTTAATAGAAAATCAAAGTGCATATGTTACAATCTTCCCCCCTTATAAAAATTTCGTCCTCGAAATTTACATACCTGATAAGAAGAGATAGGGGTACTGAGCTCGCATCAAGTCCTCACGTTCCCAAGTAGCTTCTTCCCTTGCATGATTCTTCCACAACACTTTTACTAGCGGAATAGTTTTTGAACGCAAAACTTGATGCCTCTGTTCTAGTATTTCCACGGGCTCTTCTTCATAAGTCAAATCTTCTTTCAGCTCAATTGGTTGTCTCGATAATACATGACTAGAATCATACACGTACTTTCGGAGCATTGAGACATGAAATACATCGTGGATTCTGGATAACTCAGGTGGTAAAGCTAATCGGCATGCCAACGGACCAATACGCTCTACAATCTCATATGGTCCAATGTAACGTGGACTTAGCTTCCCACGCTTCCCAAATCGAAGTACCCCTTTCCAAGGAGATATCCGTAGGAAAACCTTATCACCTACTTCAAATTCAAGTTCTCGCCTACGCTTATCTGCATAACTCTTTTGTCTGCTTTGGGCTGCTTTTAGTCTTTCCCGAATAAGTTGTATCTTCTCATTAGTATTTTGAACCAATTCGGGACCAAAAAGCTTTCGCTCTCCAACCTCATCCCAACATACGGGAGTTCTACATTTCCTACCATACAAAGCCTCATAAGGTGCCATCTCGATGCTAGCTTGATAACTGTTATTATAAGCAAACTCCATCAAGGGTAAATAAATGTCCCAACTACCCTTAAACTCCAAAACACAAGCACGTAACATATCCTCCAAGGTTTGAATAGTACCCTCTGACTGACCATCAGTCTGTGGATGAAAAGCTGTCCTAAAATTCAACTTGGTGCCCAAAGCCTTTTGCAAGCTTGTCCAGAACTTCGAAGTAAATCGAGAATCTCTATCTGAAACAATAGATACCGGTGTTCCGTGAAGTCGGACTATCTCAGCCACAAAAATATTTCCTAACTTGTCCATCGAAAAGGTGGTCTTGAATGGTAAAAAGTGAGCAGATTTTGTAAGTCGATCAACAACTATCCAAACACTATCATGACCACTCTGAGTACGTGGAAGTCCCACTACAAAATCCATAGTGATGTGCTCCCATTTCCACTCAGGGATAGGAAGCGGCTGAGAAAACCCTGCTGGTCTCTGGTGTTCAGCTTTAATCTGCTGACAAACTAAACACCGAGATACAAATTCAGCTATCTCTCTCTTCATACCTTGCCACCAATAATGATCTCTCAAGGTACGGTACATCTTCGTACTGCCAGGATGCATTGCATAAGCTAAACAATGAGCTTCTTCCATAATCTCCTCTTTCAACTCCTTAACATCGGGTACACAAAGTCGATTACCCATAACTAAAACTCCATCATCTCTCACTACAACATCAGTCCGTAAGCCTTTTTGCACATCCTCTTTCAACTTTAGTAACAGCAAATCCTGATCTTGCATCTGATGAACCTTGTCAATCAAAGTCGGCCTAACTTGAAAGTTAGCTATCAATGCGCCATGATTACCAGTATTCAACTCGACTCCCAAAGATCTCAACTCGATCAATAAAGGCACATATTTCACTCGCAAGTGAGCGATAGAGTTGGAAGACTTTCTACTCAGTGCATCCGCTACCACATTCGCTTTACCTGGATGATAATCAATAGTGCAATCGTAGTCCTTAATCAATTCGATCCATCTCCTCTGTCTCAAATTCAACTCTTTCTGAGTAAACAAGTACTTCAAACTCTTATGATCAGTGAAAATCTGGCATGTTGCTCCGTATAAATAATGCCTCCATATCTTGAGTGCAAATACCACTGCTGCTAACTCTAATCATGAGTCGGGTAGTTTTGTTCATGCTTCTTAAGTTGTCTAGAAGCATAAGCCACTACTTTCCCATGTTGCATTAGCACACAACCCAATCCATGCCTGGATGCATCACTTAATACCACAAACCCTTCATTACCCGATGGAAGTGTAAGAACTGGTGCTGAAGTAAGTCTTGCCTTGAGTTCTTGAAAACTCTTTTCACAGTCATCATCCCACTGGAACTTAACATTCTTTCTGGTTAACCGTGTCAGAGGAGTAGCAATCTTGGAGAATCCTTCCACAAATCTACGATAATAGCCAGCTAATCCAAGGAAACTTCGAACTTCGGTCACATTTGTAGGTCGTTCCCAATTTACAACCGCTTCGACCTTTTGAGGATCAACATATATTCCTTCAACTGATATCACATGGCCCAGAAATGCTACCTTATCCAACCAGAACTCACACTTGTTAAACTTGGCATACAATTGCTTTTGCCTCAAAGTCTGCAAAACAATCCGCAAGTGCTCCTTATGTTCCTCCTGACTTCGAGAATACACCAAAATGTCATCAATGAACACAATCACAAATCGATCCAGATAAGGGCGAAATACTCGATTCATAATATCCATAAAAGCTGCTGGGGCATTAGTCAACCCAAATGGCATCACCAAGAACTCATAATGTCCATAACGAGTTCTAAATGCTGTTTTAGGAACATCGGCCTCTTTAATTCTAAGCTGATGATATCCCGAGCGTAGATCAATCTTTGAAAACACCTTGGCTCCCTGAAGTTGATCAAACAAGTCATCAATACGCGGCAGTGGATATTTATTACGCACGGTAACTTTATTCAGCTGTCTGTAGTCAATACAGAGTCTAAGCGTACCATCCTTCTTCTTAACAAACAAAACTGGAGCACCCCATGGAAACACACTAGGTCTAACAAACCCCTTATCCACCAATTCTTGCAGTTGGGTCTTAAGTTCCTTTAGTTCAGCTGGAGCCATCCTATATGGTGCTATAGATATAGGAGCCGTCTCAGGAACTATATCAATGGAGAACTCAATCTCCCTACTAGGTGGCATCCCTGGAAGTTCATCTGGAAAGACATCTGAAAATTCCTGGACTACTGGAATATCCTCCAATCTCAACTCCTTAGCCTCAGTATCTATTACGTATGCAAGATAAGTCGAACAATCCTTCCTTAGTAAGCGTCTCGCCTCAATAGCCGAGATGACACATGAGGGTAGAACTTTACGCTCACCACAAAATTTCACCCCAATTCCTCCTGGCTTATTAAACACAACTTCTTTTTTTGAAACAATCCACGGTAGCACGATGAGATGTAAGCCAATCCATGCCTAAAATGGCATCGAAATCTCGAATGTCTAAAATAATCAAATTCGCCTCAAATTCATGCTCATCCAATCGAATCATACAATCTCGATACACCCTCTCCACAAGTAGTGACCCTCCGGTAGGTGTACTAACAACCAAACCATAATTTAGCGATTCAGGCTCCCTCTCTATATGCATAACAAATGCCCGAGAAATAAAAGAATGTGTGGATCACCAGAACCACTATAAATCTTTACACCTAAATTTCGTACTCGCTCAATAGTATTTGCATGACCGACATGCGTATGGGTCTAATTCTGTACCACTGTATTCATAATCTGAGCTCATCTGTCAATTGACTGCTCAATATTCGGAGCATCTCCTGGTGCCTGTTGCACAACTTCGTGCGTTGAAGACTCAACTATTCCCTCGTCTACGGGATCATTTTCCCCGCAGGTACATCTCCTTCAGTCAACCCAGCTACTAGTCTAGTACGGCCACGACCACGGGCACGTCCGCGGCCACGTCTACTGCTACGACGAATCATGATGGTGCCTACAAAATATCAATTCCGACTTAATAACAATAACACTTATTCTATTTACGAAAAGTCTACAGAATCTATAACCATGCTCTGATACCAACTGAAACGACCCGCCCCGCACTCCCAGGGCGAATCTATCTAAACTCGTAAAATCAGATCGAAAATATAATACTATCTAAAGATTCTACCGAAAATCCAGCAGAACCTCCCCGATAAATACAACATTCCCAAAACTACAATGTACAAAACAACACTCCCAATAATATCTCAATAACCACCCAAACTTCAAATCCAACTTCTCTAGTCATCATCTCAAATATCGCACAAATCACTTCAATATAAACACAAATACAATGGTTATCCTCAATACAAAAACATAACCGTAAATACAACTCATAAATCCCAAATATCAAAATATAAAATCTACGACTCCTAACACCATCACGTGGCCACAATTACAAATCTAACTACCGATGCTGGGTCGACTGATGTACCTGCAAATCTCCTGTGGGGGGGAAAAATATGATAAAAACGTGGTGAGTATAAAACTCAGTGAGTGGATACTAGTTTCCGAAAAATAAATTTATTTAAACTAATTTCTCTTTCTCAAAATCAATTTCATTAAAATATCGTAAGAACTTATTTAAACATATTTAATTCAAAATCAGTCACTGAAATACTATTGTTTATAAATCTGCGTAAAATCGAAGGAATCATAATACTTATCATATCAAATACTGAATATCAAAAACTATCATCAAACAAGTACCCAGGGGAATGATCTCATCATATCCGGACCTCGACGGATAGGCAATGACGTACTATCTGGGTACCGCCACGCCCCGGAGCTACAACGGATAGATAGGGAAAATCTCATCTCATAACTGATACATCTCAATATCTGTGCATGCATAAGCCCCCAAAAGGCAAAAGCGCCCAAACACACGGCCCAAAGCCTCTATGTGTGTTCAGACGGGCCCCAAAGGCCTCTATCTCATCTCATCTCATCTCATCTGTATCACATTACATGTTTCTCTGTATCTGGAGGGAAGGGTACTGTTTAACAATTTCTCAAATAACATTTAAAACAAATGTACGAAAACATATAATCTCATCTGAAATCTCATTCTCCTTTCTTCAACATTTATTCAAATCTCATACAAATCTGAAATCTGAAATCTCATACAAATGTATCAAATCCATTCAATTCTATATCAAGCATTTATTCAAAAACAATAATAAAATCATTATTCAAACTTTTTCTCAGCAAGAATAAAATCAACACATGTAAATAAATTCACTTTTCTAGAATCATTAAATCGAAGCATCAAATACTTATTTTTCAAAACATACTGCACTGTATCATAAAATCAACATATACTTATAAAAATAAGTTTTGTATATTCCACTCACAGTGACGATGACCAGACTCGGTATCAACAACGTCTGCGGGTTGATTCTCGTTCGCGGATCCTCCTAATCAAGAAAACGACATAATCATTCTCCGAACAACTAATATAACATAATACTTCTCGAAACGAATATATAACAATAATAATTATTCCCGCATGTACATAATTACCAAAATACCCCTACATGCCAAAATTACCAAAATGCCCTCAACATCATTATTTAACCAACATATCCGTAAAAGCTTCAATTACCAAATTATTCTCAACTCGGATAACTGAAATAATCACAATGTCCGAAATTACGAAATTACCCTCAGAGCGTAAAATTATCGAAATGTCCTTAACAACTTAAATTACCGAATTATCCTCGACAACACAAATTACCTTACTGCCCTAACGTAAAATTACCAAATTGTCCACTGATTTCACAAAATTACAAAATCACCCCAAAGTTATATGAAATTACCGAAATGCCCCTGCCGGTCAACGGTGACCGGACTTCAGTCAACGGCGACGGGGAGCTTAGGTTTGATAGTTCCGGCCACGCTGAGTCCAATGGTGGCGGCGGTGAGGCTCCACGCGCGCTACCGGTGGCGGATCGAGCTCCCTAAAACCGCGAGCTTTCAAGAGCAAATCGGCGGCAATCCAGCCGATTCAGGTGACAGGGTCGGTCGGAAAATGATGCTGGTGAGCTGAGGAACAAGATCCAAGTGGTGGCGTGACAAAAATCCGGCAAAATCGACGGCGACGAAAACGGGTTCGGCCGCGAGTTTTCAGGCTTCAACCGGCGGCGTTCCAGGTGGTTTCCGGCGACGAGGATGGCAGGGATCCGTTGCTCGTCTCTCAAGCTTCAAAACGGTACCAAGCACGACCGGTGAGGTGGCCGGAAACGGGAGATCCGACCGGGTCAAAGTCGCGGGTCGCGGGTCGGGTTCTCGGGTCAACGGGTCAAAATCTCTCTCTCTCTCTTGGCTTCCTCTCTCTTTTCCAAAATGCCAAACAGCTCCCCCCGACCAAAATATAAACCGGCTCTTTTTTTTTTTTTTTTACATAAGCTTAATACAGATTAAGCTTATAGCGCACCCGTAACGAAAAATAAATCCGACCACTTGAGCTTTTAATTGCGCTCAATTTATCTCGATTCGAAGCGGAAAAATTAAATCATACACTTAATAGAAAATCAAAGTGCATATGTTACAGATACTATTATTTATGTTGAAAAGAAACATCCGACAATTAAGAAAGTCAAGGAAAGGATTTTTAGGTAATTTTCAAGATATATGTACTAAATGAGCAATTGACACAAACTTACGACTAAAGGAAAATTACTTAATTTTACATTTTTTTTCCTTTCAAAGATATGGAAGGATGAACAGAAATAAATTATATTTTTTGGCCTCTAACTTCCCAAGATTTAAACTCGGTGTTTGGGGTAGGGAAATACCGCTACTAGATATTGATGGAATGGAACAAAACCTACACCCTTCACCTTGGAATTACCTTTGGGTGATGTAAAGCCTTGAGGAGGAGTCTAGCTGGTTGCATGTGCAAGATCGACCAGGAGACTAGAACCTGGTCGATTGTTCTAGATCATCGGTTAAACTCGAACTGTCGATCTCCTCCCAGAAATTTAACCATAACATCCATGTACACCTAGGCGTTGTAACTGCAACTCAATAACTATTTTGTAACAAGCGCATTAATTTATGATTTAAGTGGCGCATTCAATCCGATAATAGCCATGCATTGAAAAGGACACGATAATCTCGGGTGCTTATAAGAACCCTAGAAAATCCAGAAAAAGGTTTTGTTTTTTCTAGATATACAAATTTTCTTCCAAAAAAAGAGAAAAAAAGTTTTCCTTGAACCAAAAAAAAAAAAAAAGATCACGAGAGGAGTGACATAAGTTTATTATAAGAGAACCCAATTACTAAAAATTCTCAGTCATTACAGGTGACAACGGAACGGATCATACGTGGCTGATGATATCCACTCCATCAAAACGATAGTAGGTAATTCCCCATTAAAACAAATTGTAGAGCTGATAAGGCAACCTAATCACTATCATAAGGTCGACCAGATTTTCACATCAACACTTGGTTCATCAAGTGGTAATTTTACAACTTCTTCGAAACTCTTACTGACATATAGATGATAAAAGTAAAAGATAAAATTCATTGTTTAATTACTTTGAGCAAGACCACATTTGCAAAAGGTATTGCCTCAAACATGTTGCCTCCAAAAAACTTCTAGATTATTAGTCCCCCACAATAAGAGGCAAATTAAGACAATGCATTTTATATCAGGAAATCCCGTAGCAATGGCTCTTGCCATAGTTATTGTGCCACCACCAACATCGACCAAGGACTTCAAGCCCTTGAAGATCTCTTTACAATCTTCAACCACAATACTTGTTATTAGCTCAGAGTCAGCAATCATGGCTTCACAGAAGATGCTTTCGAGATCAGGCTCATCAACTACAAAATCCCAAAAGTTTTTCCCATAAGCTTTCTGCTAAACAATCCTAAACGTTTTTCCCATGAGCTGTCTCAAACAACATCTGATCTGTTGGAGAACATAAAGGATAAAATGCAATTTTTTATTGAAGAAAGCTTAAAAACGTTACAAGAATTTTCGCACCCTCTCACAAATGACTCTCAAAAGCTTTGATTTGCTTCTTATGCTTTCTTCTTCTTAGAGTTGATACATACAATGCAAATGGCATAGGTATTTATAGTAAATAAAACAAAAACATAATCATAACAATACACATGACCTAACATGTTCCACCAAGCTTTGATCATAGCACCAAACACATTCCACTCACCTAACATGCTCTAAAAGAATCCTTTAAGGGCATCCAAAGTGTAAAGTTAATATCTACTCAATTAGATGCTTTATGGATATAACATTATTAAACCATGATGATGGAGCCTAATGATAAAGGGCCATGTACATCCAACACCTCATTCCACGTAAATGAATTATTTGTGAAGAATAAGTTTATTGTTTTCAACATTATAGAACCATGATGATGGAGCATAATGTTGGAGATGCCAGGCACAAAGAGCCTGTGATCAGGGTCATCATTGGAGGACCGACATTGTCTGGCGATTCAAATAGGTCCAGGAAGAATGATTCAAGATGTGCAATAACCAACAGAGACGTTCTATGCAATATACTAGCCGCGAAGCGAGCGAACACTAGGCAGGTGTCCATCATGTGGACAGACGGTGATGATGAGGGAGTGTTGTATTGACATGAAGACTCATTGGTGACTAGTGTTGCTGTCTTGAGCAAAAGTTCGTTTGGATATTGGTGGATACCAAAAGTTCGGTAGACGTCTTATTCAAGTCAACCTTAGACGAAATGGGAATAATGAACCTGAAGCTGCAGATTACTAGAAAATCCTTGAGTGGGTTTGGTGGGGAAAGATTGACTCCCCTCGGTCTAGTCAAGTTGCCTATCATAATAGGCTCTACTTCTTTCTAGAAGACCATGATGTTGGATTTCCTAATAGTGGATGAGAGCAACCTATATAAAATAATCCTAGACAAGCCTTTCTTGAGAGTCAGCAAAGCATAATATCTAATCATAGCCTGGCTCTTGAATATCAGATAAACAAAGTCGTGGGAGCAGTAAAGGGAGATCAACGGATTGCCTGAGGGTGCTATGCTGCGACAGTAAAGGAGACAATGCAAATCACCTCGTTGGACACTCGGGAAGACTCTAAAAAGAGCTGGTAGGAACCAATTGAACAGTCAAAATAGCGAGTGTAAAGCAAGAGGAACCAGAAAATACTATCAAGATCGGATTAAGGCTAAAAGAGAGATTGAAGGATTAAGGCTAAAAGAGAGATTGAAGGATTAAGGCTAAAAGAGAGATTGAAGAGAAAGCTGAAATACTATCTAAGCAACCCAAGAGGGGGCTGAATGGGGTTATCAAAACTTATGTAAAACAAACCACACAATAATTTAAATCTAATGCCTTGATAAGAACAAAAATAATAAATTTAATTAAGCAAGATAATAAAAGAGTAAAGGAAGAGAAATCAAACACGTGATTTTTACGTGGTTCGGCTAACCGTGCCCATCTCTACACTTTCAAGCTCACCGGGCTTGAGGATTCCACTAAGCAAGCCTCTAAGACTTCAACTGCTCTTACAATTGACTTCCAAGGTGTCAATAAACCTTTACAATAAGAGATTATCCTCAATCTCTTAACCCAAGTGTATCCCAACACTTACAATCTCTCAATTTGATTTTCAAGAATATTACAAACTAAAACTCTCTCATACAATGCATTTGATTACAAATGAAAATCTAAAGTCTGAGTAAATGAGATGAATACAAGAATTTAAGGCTCAATGAAAGTTATATACTCAATAATTTGCTCAATGATAATTGTTGAAATCGTTTTTGTTTGAATTTGATTAAGCTTATTGATATTTGGAGTTGAAATATAGCCGTTGTTGACTTTCTTCTCAATGTCGGATCGCTGTTAACTAGAAGTCGGATCACCATTTTGATTGGTCAATATGACCGTTAGGCTGAATTTTCAAATTGTCGGATCGCAGTTTTCAAGATGTCCAGAGGCTACTCTTCAACTCTATTCGATGTCGACCAGCAGTTACCAAAATGTTGGTTAGCCGTTTGCTACAGTGACTGCTATAGTGAACTATTTTATAAAATTATAATTTGGCCCTAAAACTTTATAAAATTATGCTATGACCCAAAATTTTATAAAACTTGTCAAATAAGTCCATCTTAGAAATTTTAAGCAATATTTGCTAATTTGAAAGTTCTCAAAACTTTTCAATTTAAAACATGAATATGAAAATAACTAATATCATAAAATCACTTTTCATTGAATATAAAACCTTTATAATATAAAAAATAATTTGAGCCTTTAACAATCTTAATCATGTTTGTTATCATCAAAATCAATATTAAATAAATATTTATGTTAAACAAAAGCTGGTATACTGCTTTCGAACATATGCTAATGTGTTTACCTGGTTGTATGATGATATGTCAGGGATAAATCCAATAATTGCCTGCCATAAATTAGTAATAAATAAATATGTTCGACTAGTGAAGTAAAAGAGAAGGTGTTTCAACCAAGAGAGGTATGATGCCTTAAACATAGAGGTGGAAAAGTTGTTACGAGCAGGCTTTATTAGGGAGATTAAGTATCCTGAATGGAACTCCAACATAGATTTAGTGAAAAAAGCAAGCAAAAAGTGGCGGATGTGTGTGGATTTCATAGACGTCAACAAAGCATGCTCGAAGAATTACACAAAATTGACTAGTTGGTTGATTCAATAGCTGGCCATGGTTTGCTCAGTTTCATGGATGCCTTCCGGGTTATAACCAAATATCAATGTTTGAGCAGGACGAGGAGCATACTGCTTTTATTACAAACATTAATTTATTATGTTACAAGGTGATGTCATTTGGCCTGAAGAACACAGGCGCAACATAACAAAGATTGGTCAATAAAATTTTAAACCATTGATTAAACGAACAATGGAGTTGTATGTGGACCACATGATTACAAAGTCTAAAGATTCGGCTGAACACACGCTACACTTAGAGGAGACCTTTGAGTTGCTGAAAAGGTATAAAATGATGTTTAACTCACAAAAATGTGTATTTAGGGTGAGTTTAGGGAAGTTCTTAGGGTTCATAGTAAGCCACAGGGTAATTACGGCAAACCCTAAGAAAATCTTAGTAGTCATAAAAATGAAATCCCCTCGCACACTTAAAGATTACAAAGTATCATAGAAAAATTGGCTACTCTAAATCGATTCATATCGTGGGCAGAAGATAAATGTCATGTCTTTTTCCAGATGAGGAAGGGGAGAAAAATGGAATGGACGGCGGAATGTGAGGAGGCGTTTCAACAACTGAAGCAATATATGCTTAAGGCCCTACTACTATCAACGCCTCAAGAAGGAGATAAGTTATGCTTGCATCTGGCCGTATTCTAGTGGGCTACGAGCGCAGTTATAGTAAGGGAAGAGGAAGGGATTCAATACCTGTTGCATTATACCAGTAGAGAGCTGCTCTACCCGGAAATGAAGTATCTGAAGATGGAGAAGTAGGCTTTGGCTTTGGTTATTGCAGCTTGAAAGTTGAGGCCTTATTTCCGCACGTATCTCGTGATTGTAATGATGGATCAATCGTGGAGACAGGTGTTGTACAATCAAGAAGCTTTTAGCCACTTGGTAAAATGGTCGGTTAAATTGAGCGAGTTTGACATTAGTTATCAACCCTAAGTTGCAATCAAGGCCCAAGCGTTAGCAGATTTTATTGTTGAATGTATTGAGGAAAATAAAGAATATGGCAGGGGCAATAGAGTATATAAAGAAGATTCTGGTAGAGTATAAGTAGTGATGGCGGATGGTCCAATAGGGAAAAAGGGATAGGAGCAGGTGTGGTCTTAATCAACCTAGAAGGTGTGGAAATTTCCTACGCTGTAAAGCTCAAATTTAAAGCCACTAACAACCAAGCAGAATACAAAGCATTTTTTATTAGGTTAACGCTAGCTTTATCACTATAAGCAGAAAGAGTAAAAATTCAAACAGACTCTTAGCTGGTGGCTAATCACTACTATGAGAGCTTCCAAGTGAAGGATGAAAAAATAAAACATTACTCTAAATATTCCAAATAGATTGTGGCAATATTTAAAGAAGTGGAGGTTAAACAAATATTAAAGGGAGAAAATTTTTGAGCAAATATCCGAGCAAGGATGGGTGCAACCTCAAATGCAAAGATGTTTGAATTGGTTTCAGTAGCGGTTAAAATCTTTTCAAGTATTCGGCAATCAGCGAAAATGGTGTATTTAGATGCAGGAAAGTCATGGATAGATATGATAATCTCATATGTCTGAGACAGACTTTGCCTATAGACAAAGGACAAGCAAGGAAGCTTAAATGTCAGGCGGCTATATACATATTGGTCGACGGGGTGTTGTACTTGCAAGGGTATACCTTGCCCCTTTTACGATGTCTAAATGATGAAGAAGTAGATTATGTCTTGAGGTAAATACACGAGGTGATTTGTGGGAACCACTATAGAGCAAGATCTTTGGCTTTAAAACCTTAAGACAAAGGTACTTTTGGCCAACGATGCATCAAGACGCACATGAGAGGAATAAGAGCTGTAAAAGTTGCCAAAGCTTTGCCAACTTCTCTATGCAACCACCAGAAAAGCTTACTTTGATGTCATCACCATGGCCATTCGTTCAGTAGTGGGTTAATTTGATTAGGCCCTTACCTAAGGGGCGTGGGGAAGTAACATATGCCATTGTCGCCATATACTACTTCACCATGTGGGCCAAGGTTAAAGCTTTAAACAAGGTCTTAGAAAGAAAACAACTAACTTTATTTTGAAGAAACATTGTGTGCAGATATAGGGTCTTTATGCTCTCATTACAGATAACAGTAGGCATTTTGACAAACATAATGTCAGAGAAGTTTGTAAGAATTTGGAAATAGAATTGAAACTTTGCTCACGAGTACATTGACATGAATGCACTAAACAAACTATTAAAGCTTTTGAATACTAGGATTTGGTGAGAAGAAAAGGGCTTGGGTTGATGAGCTACCTGGTGTGCTATGGGCATTTAGAATCACTTTTAAGATAGCCATAGGAGAAACCCCCTTCGCATCGGTGTTTGGACACAAGGTTGTAGTTCCTGCAGAGATTGGAATGAGTACTCACCGCACATTTCGATGAGAAGAAAAAAATGAGTAGATGTGTTTAAACTTAGATCTATTAACTGAAAAGAAAGAATTAGCCTCAAGAAGAGCAGCAAAATATCAACGAAGAGGTCTCGCTATTATAATTAAAATATATGGCAGCAACAGTTTAAGAGTGGCGATTGGGTGCTCAAGAGGGTAAATTAAAACACAAGCGATCCCAGCCACAATGTGCTTGGTCTTAGTTGGGAAGGATCATACAGAGTCGTGCAAGCAGTTAGACTAGAGGCATACAAATTGGCTTATGTAGATGAATTAGAAGTAAAGAGGTCCTGGAATGCCGATCACTTGAAGAAGTATTTCTAGTAAGCTTCTTATAAGGATTCAGTCATTTCTTTTAGCAGTTTGAATTATTGAGAATCTATGGCATGTAATTTGTTTAATTTATTTGCAATGTGGGAGTGTTTAATAAGAAAACTCAAAGTCTCAAAGCCTGCTTAAGGCGAGATAAGAGTCAAAGTCTGCCCTCACTAGATTGATAGGATGAAATTAAGCAGACATCATAAAAAATTGCATATCAGATAAAAGGCTCAAAGTCTCAAAGCTTGCTTGAGGCAAGATAAGAGTCAAAGTCTACTGGCGCTAGATTGATCAGATAGAATCAAACATACATTATCGAAAAATTACACAACAGATAGTCTCGAAGCCGACTTCGGGTGGGACAAGAGCCAAAGTGTGTGGTTAATTGAGAGCTAAAAATAGAATTTGAGTAAGGTCTTAATGAGTTTTTTAAAAAAGGATCATCATTTGCTCCCTAGGATTCCTTGTCATAGGAAGGGGTTGCATCAACTGTGGCCTTAGAAGGTCACCCTGTTTCCCCACCTTCGTTATTCTGCTCATCCATGTAAGCACTCACACTAGCCTCGAGCTTCTTTATGTCCAGCTCTAGATACTTAGTCTTTAACACGAACATAATGCAATCATAGTAGAATGATAATCCCAAGTCGTATTCATCAACATTTTACTTTTCCAATGAGTCAATTGTGCTTTAAAGACAAGACGTTTTTGCTTTAAGACGGCACTCAAAAGCAAAACTCTGGGAATCGAGATCTTTTCTACAGTTGACAAGTTCACCCTTGACGCTCGATAACTCCCATTCGAGATGCGATTCTTTAGACTCAGCTAGGGTTACGTTCTCTTCAAGCTCGAGGATCATAGTATTAGTTGATTGCTTCTTTTCTTGCTCCAACTCTTTCTTTAAGTTTTGGTTTTTTGCTTTCAATTTCTTATCACAATTGGTAACTCTGGACTTATAAAGTATAGAAGCAGCAAAAAGTTGGTATACACTCCGTTGAATGGTATTAAACAACTCAAGAAGGTTACGATCATTCAGCTCCATGAGAAAATCATGCTTTATGTGCTTTATGAGGTCTTTCTGGAAGGGGTTCAGGAGATTAGGTTCCTAACTCTGTTAAAGAGGCCATGATTGACTCCTCGAGGGAGAAAAAATCGTTAACTCTTGGGTTGAAGACTTCTTAACTAAGCCTTTAGTCTCTACAGAAAGAAGAGGCAAAAGTGCTTGAAGGGGAGAAACATCTTTTATAGTACCAGGTTTCTTAGGAGGAGCAAATAAACTGCTTGAAGTGCTGTTAGTGGAACCCTGTTTCTTTATTTGGTCAAGGATGCTACTTATTATTTTAGCTTCGAATACTAGATAAGATTTGATCAAGCTATCAATAGATAACATACTCTAAGAAATTGAAACACAAAAGAACGAGTGAGAAAGACAATGAAAGCTAAAAAGAGAAGTACAATGGATAGCAAGCAACCAGGAGTACAAAAGCGGCTAGGGGTGTGATTGTCTCCTCTAGGTGTAGAGGCTACTTGATTTTCTTTGTTGGAAAAACTTGCTCTTTCAATTACCCCCTGAGGTTGGGGGATCTACAATATTTTTTTCTTTTATGAACTGCTCATCAAGTAGACTTGCCAGCATCATTTGGGCTACTTCTTAGCTGGTACAAGTTCTCTATCTCTTCCCAAAATTTTAACAAAATAGGGCTAAAGTGGCTGCCTGACACCAAGTTTGAAGCATTCTAATATAAGGTTGCATATCCCTTTAGGGGTCTACTAGAAGTATTGACTTTATTAGGTATCTTAAAATCAATATCATCAGGAATGCTATACACGCCTTGAGCTTATCTAAGTCTTCTTATGAGGTTTCGCAGTCCATAAAATCAGTAGGGCAAGACTCGGTTTCAGCCCTATAACTAGGCTTGACTTTATTCACTAGTCAAGAACCTTTGGGAGAACTCTTTTCACAACTCTTATCCTTACTAGTGCTTGTTGCTACACCAACACCAAGACTCTCACTATATCTTGTTTTCCCCACAACTCCCTCGTGGAATCTATCTTCTTTTGATAAAGAAGAAACCTGAAGGGATATCCTTGTAGAGTTATCTCTAATCTTAAATGGTCCGGCTTCTTCTAAAGGAATTGACCCTTTAGATGGGTCAGGTAAAACACCCAATTAATTCCCACTATCAATGTCTATCATTTTGTGCTTTCCCTTGGAATCGCAACAATAAAAACTAGAAATAGAAAAAAGCAACATGGAAACAACTAAGCAAGATCAAAACAATGAGTTTAGGGAAAAGTACCTGAAAAGATCTAGAGCTAGGAAGACGAGTATCACAATATAACAACAGAGGAGAGGGTACTTGTTTGAAAGTGGAAGTGTAGTTCAGTCGAGATTGAGAAAGTAAGAAAAGGAAGAAAAAGAAGAGGGAAATTAGGGATTTATTAAAAATGAAGGAGAACGTTTTGGGTGATGTCATGATGATTTGAAAGGACATACTACGAGAATCCAAAAACACTATTTTAAGGTTCAAACGTGAAGAGATAAAAGGACAGATCATTACGGGTTTTGGAATAGAAAGCCATCTCTTCCTGGTTAAATTTGTAGTTTCTAATCTTATTACGTTTCACTTCAAACACTAGAAACTGGTGGACTGGTGTTTAGGGTAGGGAATTACCGCTACCAGATATGGATGGAACGGAACAGAACGAAACGAAACCTATACCCTTCACCTTGGAATTACCATTGGTTGATGTAAAGTCTCAAGGAGGAGTCTAACTGATCGCATGTGCAGGCGTGCTCGATCATTCCAGATATCTCGGTTAAACTTAAACTGTTGAGCTCCTCACGAAACATTAGCCATAACATCCATGCACACCCGGGCGTTGTAACTGCAATTCAATTAATTATTTGTAGTGGGCACATTAACTCTTGATTTAAGCGGTGCATTAATTCCGATAACAACCAGGTATTGAAAAGGATGTGATAATCTCGGGTGCCTCTGAGAACCCTGAAAAATCCAGAAAAATGCATTTTTTTTTCTAGATATATAAATTTTCTTCCAAAAAAGAGAAAAAAGATTCTCCCTAAACCAAAAAATTAAAAAAAAATACGAGAGAAGTGACTTAAGTTTCTTACAAGAGAACCCAATTACTGACTTGAGTCTTGAACGGTTTTCGCTGGAAAAATATCTGGTATCCCCTAACAACACTCTATGATTGTAGGTGACAATGGCACGGATCATACATGGCTGACGATATCCACTCCATCAAAACGGCAGTAAGTAATTCCCTGTTAAAATAAATTGCAGAGCTGACGTGACAACCCGGTCGCTATCATAATCTCAACCAGATTTTCACCTTAACACTTGGTTTGCATGGTACTAATTTTACCACTTTTCAGAACCTCTCAGTGACATATAGATGATAAAAGTAAAAGATAAAATTCATTGTTTAATTACTTTGAGCAAGATCGCATTTGTAGGAGGTATTGCCTCAAACATGTTCCCTAAAAAAATTCCAGATTATTAGTCCCCCACCAAATTATCCACCACAAGTGGCAAATTAAAACAATGTAGTTTATATAAGGAAATCCTGTAGCAATGGTTCTTGCCATAGTTCCTGTGCCACCACCAACATCGACCAAGGACTTCAAGCCCTTGAAGACCTCTTTACAATCTTCAATCACAACAATTATTATCAGCTCAGAGTCAGCGACCATTGCATCATAGAAAATGCTTTTGAGATTAGGCTCAGCAGCTACAAAATCCCAAAAAATTTCCTATAAGTTGTCTGCTAAACAATCCCAAAAACTTTTCCTATGAGCTGTCTCAAACAATATCTAATCTGTTGGTGATTAAAAAATTTGCATTAATCGTATCCATTTTAGGTGATTAAAAAATTTGCATCCACCTTAGAGAAGTTAATCTACATTTCTCTTTATATAGTTGTAGAAACTGATGGTTGAACAAAGGATACATGCGGCATACAACTATTATAGAAGCCCACATGGCTAACTCAATTTCATTAATTGGTTGGAAGAAATAGAAGGAGAGGAGAGGCATGGAAAGGAGAGAGAAAGAGAGAAAATATGGGGGGTGGGGGGTGGGAAAGAAGATCGATCTCAATTTCATTATTTTGTTTGACATAAAATTTATATTTTTTCCCTTATTTCTTTCCCCTCTTCTTCTTTCCTCTCCTCTCCTCTTGTTTCATTTCTACAAACCAAACATGCCATTAAGACGGAGAGTTGCTGAGCCTTATGTAACATCAGGTGTAGGCTAGTCTTTTTGTCTCACCCTATTTCATAGTAGACTCTTGTGTACGAGTTTGAATCCAATGCCATTTAGAAGTTTGCATGGGCTTAATTTATACTCAAAATCTAGATCAAGAGGTCAGAGTTGTCTAAGCCCATATACTTGATACAAAATTAATTCTTAGCCAATGTCCGGCTAGATGTAGTTATTTATTAGTTCCCTCTCCTCATTATCCATCAAATTCTTGATATGGCAGATAAGAAGTATGGGTTTGGTGACGTAATTCCAATAAAAATCCAATGACGAATACTACCAAATATGTGTTAGGAAACTGGTGGGTGAAGTAGGATCACATCTATGTTAAAATTGTAAGAAAATAAAGAACAAGCATAATAGAGGACACTAGAAAATTACGTGGTTCGGCTTTTAGCCTACATCCACGAACAAAGACAGAATGAAAATATTATACTAGTGAAAAGAAGTTACAAGTATTTTAGTATTTTAGCTTACTATCCAAAACTCCAATACACCCAAACTCTCAAATCACTAGACTCTTAAAATCACTCTCTAAATAAAGAAAAGAACTGAAGAACTCGATGATTTGCAAATAAAGGGAGTCAGCGTTTTTATAGCCAAAATTGGTTACTGTACATTTAATAGTTAATTATTATTAATTTTTCTTTTCTTTTCTTTTCCTTCTTCGGCCCGGCATCGTTTTTTCTTTTCTCTTTCTTCTTTTTTCTTATTTTCTTTGGGCGGCACCAAATCCTTCTTTTTGTTTTCTTTGATAATACAGCAACAACCGCATTCTTCTTCAAATGGTGGGCACTACCGTCTAAAAAAAGTGGTGCTATTTTCACAATATGCTTTCCATTGTTAAACACATCATTTTCAGAAAATCATGAATTATTTAAAAAATAACGTCAAACATCCTATCAAGTGGCCATATTTCAACTAAGGTCTCAGATTCATTGTTAGGTGTTTGCGAAAGGAATTGAATTATTTGTTTCTTTTTTCTAAAGACGATGAAGACTCCCACAAGTAATGACGATGTTTTGGTGGGGCCAAAAGAAAAAAAAGAATCTGAAAAGGACATCAGAAACAATTATGTAGTTGCTCGGTCAATGGAGTAGCTAGGAACTTTTTTCAAGCCGCGCTGGATCTCGACGGTGCAAGAAAATTTATTAATAAAAAGAAATGATACACAGGGCTTGCCAAGTGGCTATCTGTGAGGAAAGTAGTTTGAGTTTCTGCAAACATATTGTAGGGGTTTAATTTAAATTTTATTTCTCAAAACTTGAGTGAAGATAGTTTTTTTCTCAGGAGGGAAGTTGACGTCTTTAGAATATTTATGAGGGTTAAAATTTGAGCGGTGCCAACATTCCTGGCAGTAGTTCTCTCAAGAGAGGAGTTAACGTCCCTGAAATATTTGAGAGGGTTAAAATCTTAGCGGTGTTATATCAGAGTTGATGTAAACTGGTCTCAGTAATTGTATGATTGTAAATATCATTAGTAATAGTCTCCTAAAAAAAAAAGAAATGATACACCTAATAAGAGAGTGTTAACATTTTTGTTTTCCAGAAAATCATGAATTATTTAAAATAACGTCAACCATCCTATCAAGTGGCCATATTTCAGCTACGGTCTTTGCGAAGGGAATTGAATTATTTGTTTCTTCTTTTCTTTTTTTTCTAAAGACTATGAACAATGTTTTTGAAAATATTAAATAAAAGATACACCTAATAACGTCAAACCAAGAATTGAAATATTTTGGCTGGGGGTGGAAGACATCAGAAAACAATAATGTAGTTGCTCGATCAATGGCGTAGCCAGCAACTTTTTTTCGAGTCACTTTGGATCTCGACGGTACAAGAAAATTTATTAAAAAATAAAAGATACACCCAATAACAGAATGTTAACGTTTTTCTTTTTATTTTTTACTATTTGTTGCTTAAATTAAAACGAAATAAATGTTTTCGAAAACATTGTATTGATATCGGAAATAATAATAACAAATATACTATATGTAGAATGATTTACTGTATTTATAAATTCAGTATCTTCTATAATTGTTCTTGATGAGCTTATCTGTTTCTAGACAATCTTAACTAACAATCAATATTTTTCAATTCTCTCACTACAACTATTGGCTTTTTTATCTGTTGGTTTTTGAAGTTTCAAAAACATTTTTTTAAAAAAATAATGCCAATCACCCTTTCCCCGTGGGACTACAGTTTATGGGTAAATACATATCTTGATCTTGGGTGAACTTGTAATGTAATATTAAAAAATTAGTAAAATAATTTACCAGTAACTATTTCTTAATTTAAATTAGTTTCTTTTAGACCTCATCGGGATAATTTAGGTCATGAGATCATTTAGGTGTCGTGAAGAAACTATAGCAGGAAAAGTACGTGAGGATGTGGAGGTTTGAGGCATCAGGATTTACATGAGAATTGCTTACAGGTGAGATGCTTGTTAAGTGATTTAAATATTTTGTTAACTTTCGTATTTCATTTTTGAATTATTATGGTGTACACGTTGATAAAATCACATGTTAAAGATTTTACCTTAGATTGTGAGAATAAAAGGTTCCCCTGAAAAATTGTGCATGCTGAATTATTTTGCTCATTTATTTTTTTATTTTCTATTTGTGATGGATTAATGGGCAACTGGTTTAATTTGTTGTGTTGAATTGACGGCGGAAGTTTGGAATTTGACACAATTTTTTTTATAATTTTAAACCACCAAAAAGATGGAGGATTAGGTTGGACCCTACCTGTCATATAAATCCAATAAAGATAAAATACATATAGAGGGGGATATAGACCAAAAAATTCAAACTAAAGAAATATACAAAAAACAATCTAAGGCAAAGCTTAATAAATGAAAACATAATAAATGACAAATACATTGATATATGTTAATGTTTCTTATTTTATGAAATTGGTTTTCCTTAATTTTGCAAGATAATTAGTTGGTGTAAGACTGACCAGAGACTGTTACGGAATTTTCAGGTGATGGGATCTTTAAAATAATTAAACTTAATTTACAAACTTAGACTTGTTTTATTCCTGAGTTCGAAGGTTTGAGTTTTTTCAAATCTTAAGAAGTAGATTATGTGTGTTATATTAGACCTAGTTAGCTAAATTGGTATAATAGCTCTTATGGCAGTACACGAAGTCTTATGTTTGAACTGCACTCGAATGGGCGGGGAAGGAAGAGTGAATTGGCATCATACTAATAAGAAAAAATTGGGCTGCCTTGTTCAAGTTTTAGATATCCGAACAAAACTATCACAATGTTTATTTTAAGAGATTTCGATAGATTAACTTTATTATAAATATCAATAGATTCTAATGTAATTAAAAAAATAGATTGAGATACATGATACACTGTTTTTTAGAACCTTTTGACACTATAGTTAGGGGTAGTTTATTTTTTGTCTAAATTTTGAATTTTACTTATTTTTAGACATTTACAATCTTTAATTTTTTTTAAATTTTCTATCACTTACTTCTGATTATAAGTTGTTTATGTTTGAATGGAAAAGTTAAAGATTCTAACTTCTGTTTGAGTGGCAAAATATAGGGGTGGACACGCTCAACCCGACCCAACCCGCATGTAGAACGGGTTGAGAATTTTCAATCCAACCCAACCCATTACATATCTCAACCCGACCCGACCCAACCCGCAGTTTTGCGGGTTGGGTTGGGTTGGGTTAGATTTTTTAAAAAATTTATTTTTATAGTATAATTAAATAGTGAACAAAAATAAATAAATTAATTAAAAAACTAAAAAAATACAAATATTAAAATCTTTAGAACAAATCCAACATTTCATAGTTTTTATATTTATATGAAATATCAAAATTTATATAATAATTTTTATATACATACTGGGATGACCGGTTAAGTTAGGTTGATTGGATTGGGTTTTTCAAAAAATCTATTGTTATAGTCTAATTAAATAGTGAACAAAAATAAATAAATAAATTATATAAACCAAAAAAATATAAATATTAAAATCCTTAAAACAAACCCAACACTTCAAAATTTTTATATTTATATTTTTTAATTTTATATAAGATATCAAAGTTCATGTTATAATTTTTATATATTTATATACGGGTTGATGGGTTGGGTTGGGTTAATAATTTTCAACCCAACCCAACCTGCAAATAGTGCAGGTTGGGAATTTAATAACCCAACCCAACCTGTTTATTTTATCAACCCAACCCGCAAAAAATCACACGGGTTGGGTTGGGTTCACGAGTTGGGCGGGTTGATGCCCACTAGCAAAATATATATTGTAATGGAACTTTAATATTATCTCTCACAATACCTTTATTAAATAAATAAATTTCTTATTATATAAATTATTCTTTTGTTATTTTTTATGTATCCGTCCTTTTGTTTTCTTATATGCATGTATTCAAATACTTTTTTTTTGTGAATAAGAATTTTAAACATAACAGAATGAGTACGTTTTATAATAGGTCTATTTCTTCACATTTATATTTACTATTTCTATAATAGATTTTGAATTTTATTTAGTACATTAATTTTAATTCAAATGATTAAACAATTCTTGATTAGCTTATGTAATTAACAAAAAACAAATATCAATATAATATACTAAAAGGAACATTAGAAGCATCACGTATTAATGTAAAAGACTACATGTGTTAGATATATATTTTATTTTTAATGCTTTGTTATGGTAAACATTGTATTTTTTTTTACTAATGAAATTATTTATTTATAACTTGTCATGTTTTTAAGTAAAAAAAAAAGTATTATTAATATTTATGAGGTTATATATTGTCAAAATATTATATTTAGATGTTTATTTTTTGAAAAATAAACAACTTAACACTTATATTCAGATATTAAAAAAATGTCATTTAAATGTATGTACTCAGATCTTTTCAGACTTCAACCAAATTTAGATTTATTTAAGTTTTAGACAAAAAAAAAAGGCTACCTTAGTACTATTGGAATCCTTATCATGAGCTCTATACAGCTTTATCAACATTTCGGCAACAAAGCTTTTGTTCATCGTAATAGATCTATGACGAATCAAGTTCTGTTGCCGACGGTATTGGTATTGTTGTGCAGAGCAATGACAAAGAATTCGTGGCACCTATTACGAAGTCAACGGATAACATCAATAAATTGCAGGCGATGGTTGGTGGTGGCTCTAGCGGCTATTTTATTTTTAATTAATAAAGCAAAATAATAATAATTTATTATAATATAAAACATTAATATATATATATATATATATATAGTCCATACAATACTGAATATGGTGTTGTATTATATTTATCACTCTATAATATAATATAATACAATCTAATCTAATCCAACTTTTGAGTTTGACTCCTTTGGAAAGCTCTTTCTGAACTACTTGCTAAGTAAACATCCTTCACAAAGTTGATGTTTTAGTTCATTAGAAATGGTCACAACCCGAGTAAAATAGTCAGAAATCGACTCGAGTGCCTTTATGTGTAAGGACTTAAATTCTCTTCGTAATATTTGGAGACGAACCTTCTTAACTTGCTCTGCTCCTTTCAAAGAGATCTCTAACTTCTCCCATGCTTCCATTGAAGAGGTTGCACCAGCAATCATTTCAAAAACATCCTCATCTAATAATTGAAAGATGAGATATTTTGCTTTATTCTCTTTTTTCTTTAAGTATTTCAAATTCTTCTTTTGTGCCACAGTTAAAGTAGCTTTATTTTCTGGCACAGTAAAGCCTTTCTCCACGACTTCTCATACGTCATGTGCACCTAATAGAGCCTTCATTTTAGTACTCCAGTTGTCACTTACTTCTCTTTAATTATAGAACTTGAAATGACGTCATACTACAATTTGTCATAACTCACAAATTGACTGAGAATTTGAAGATTCTAAAAGCAAGGATGGATTCAAAACATCGAAAAACCTTAGGAGGAACTCAGATCAACTTTCAGTCAATGGTCAACGTAGGTCAATGATCAACACCCGGGCAACGGCAGTCAACGGTTAAAACTAGTCAGCACTGAACTGGATCAGTTTGGGTCGGTTTGGCTTGGTTCGACTCAATGAATCGACTCAACTTTAGGATTTAAAAAAGTTCCGGAGGCGAGTGTGGCCGCATCTGGTCTCCGATCGAGCTTATTTTTGTGATGTCGCATTCTTCTCGCCGAGATCTTCGATTTGATATTCTATATGACTATATATAGCATAAAAAACTAGCTCTAATACCACATTGTTGGAGAATTTGAAGAATTAAACACAAATTTATTGGAGAAAGCTCAAGAATACTGCAAGAACAATTCACACACTCTCACAAATCACTCGTAGAATTTATGTTTTGCTTCTTATTCTTTCTTCTTTTTACTTGATGCATACAACACAAATGACATAGATATTTATAGTTGTTGGACCAGAATGAAACAAATCAAAAGATTGAAGAAAACGACAGGAAGCTCTGCGTTTTACCATCTGGTGTCAAAGCAAAACGGCACAATAATCTACGTTTTCTTATGTCTTTATATCACTTCACAATATGAGCTACGATTCTACCTTTTGGTTATAAAAATCATGAGCAACACCGTGAGTTTTTAATGATGTATAAAGGCTGTTAAAAATCATTAAAGACATTTGCTACTCATGTGCTTTGCTGGGTTACTTCTGGGTTGTTATAAACACAGGAGTTGGAGCTGATTCTGGAGTAACAAACAGAGAGGGTTTCAGAGAATTCAGGAGAGAGAAAGCTTGTGTAAAGAGAGGTTTTTTGTTCCTTAATTAGGGCTCTGTAAATCTGAGTGTAAAAGAGACTTAGTTCAATCAATAAAGCTAGTCAATTTATTCCTCCGTGGATGTAGGTCAATGTTGAATTGACTAAACCACGTAAATTGTTGTGTCTAGATTCGTTCTTGGGTTTCTTTTAGTTTTCTTTGATTATTTACTGTTAATTTGTTGTGATTTTGAGTTGTTTCTGATCATTGTAAGTTCATATCATCTTTAATTCATCTTGTAAATCTGATCTAGTAATCTTGGGAGAGGTTGCTCAAGTTGATTGAATAACTTGACAATCTCTACAATAGTGAATGAAACACAAACATAATCATAACAATACACATCACCTAACATGTTTCACCAACCTTTTATCATAGCACCACTTCACCTAACATGTTCTAAAGAAATCCTTTAATGGCATCCAAAGTGTAAACCTAATCTTCACTCGATTAGATGCTTCATGAACATAACATGGTAGGACATGATGATGAAGCATGATAAAGGGTCATGTGTAACTCAACGCCTCATTCCACTTAAATGAATTATTTGTGTTCAACACCTCATTCCACTTAAATGAATTATTTGTGTAAAAGAAGTTTATTGTTTTCAAAAAATATCATTTACAGCTTTGTTTATATGCATTGTAGAGCTCGTTCGTAAAGGTCGAAAGGGTAAGGTTAAATGGGAATGGAAGGCTACAGTGCCATGGTTATATTATCCATTGGGGAGCCACAAACTTTTCGGAAGCTTTAAGGATATTATTGGAGTAGTATGTGCTCTCTGTCAGTACCACAATTAATTACGATTTTGTGGTGCACATGCTGATAATCCTATCAAAATATCTGTTTGGCCTATCATTTTTGCCTTTGGTCTATAATGTTCCAAGTTCCTAGGGAATCAAAAGAGGACGACCTTTGATCAGTAGAGATGAAGAGATACTTTTATTATGTTCTTACAAGAAATTTGAATGCCGTTTGGCATTTGTTGCATATATTGTGTATAAGCTATCTTTCTTTTCTTTTTCTTTTGAATTTGGTGTGTACAGAACAGCTTTGTAGACTATAAACAAAAAATCATAATACTTTCGATCATGTAAGATCGGTGGCCTCAATCCTAGACCTTGATGAAATAAAAGTCTATTTTCTCAAGTATGAATATTTTTACCCTATGTAAATCCACCCTACTTCTAAAAATTATTTTCTAATAAGATCTCATCAATTTTAATAAATATATATTCTGGTATGTAATAGTTTAGGCACTTGATTTTGTATCTTATAATCCAAAATTTAAAAATGAAATCTAATAATTTTTAATACTTTACATGTGAATTACATAAATTTGACAATCCGATAATTTATGAGTATTTTACCATAAATACATTATGTTAGTTTAAAAAACATTAATGAATAGTCAAATATAAAAATTAACTTAATTTTCAATTAAGATAGATTTAATTAATAATTCTCTAAAATTCTTCTATATTTTAAATTTAGGGTAAATGTTCATTTAAGCTTTATATTTTGGTTTAAGTGTCCGTTTATTCCCTATATATAAAAAAAAACTCAAAACCTCTATAGTTAAATATGTTACATTCTTATCCTTACTTTTTCTTTCCTTTTAACCTTTGCAGCAATAGTCTTGACATTCATTAATTTATCTATAAAAAAAGTTAAATTTTAAATTAATCAATAATTATCAATGTGACCCGTGCAATAATCTTGCTAATAATTATCTATAAATAAATTAATATTAGTCAACTAAATTAATGTTTAATATTCTTACTAATAATTACTTTATTAAAAATTAAATTATGAAATTAATCTTAAAAGTAAAATAATACAAAGACATTTGTATAAATTTTTATGTTAATTTTAAGGTTAGTTGATAAATTATCATTGTTTTTCATTTCATCAAGATCAGTAATATTGTTGCACGGGTATTATTGTAAAATAAACGAAAAAGTAAGGGTAAGAGTGTAACATATTTGACAGAAGGGTGTCTTGAAATATTATATATAAATCTACATATGGGGATTATGCAGATGCTTAACTCAAAATATGGGATTAAACGAGCAATTTTCTTGAAGTTTAAGCTATGGGATTGTGCAAGATCTTGACTACTTTTAAAAAATTACGTGACCACGAAAGGTTTCCAAGTCTGGCTTTTAACCTAAAAAGTTCTAACATATACTTTTATCTTTAGGTACATCTCAAAAACATTATTTTAAATAAATTCACAAAAACTTCTTATTCACCGTATAGGATTAAAATTCAACAATTTAAGTAAATATTGTAAAATGTATCCATCAGTGGCCAAGTGTTTTCAAGTAATATTTTTAGCTAATCACCCCAAAATAAATTCTAATGATGGTAGAGGTTAAAATATCCATTATCAGTCTTTCTTAATCAATAATTCAGATAGGACAATCAATCATTTCACTGATTATTTTATTTCCATCATTAATTTTTATTCTTATCCACAATAGCCATAAATTAACAACAATTGAAAAAAAAAACCATTGAAACAAACGCTTGGTAGTTTCCAAACACAATTTATATGTCTAGATCTGGCTGTGCATGCTGCTTCCTTGTCATGGAGATAACTAAACTGATATGCTTCGTCTTCTCCACAGCTAAATGTTCAGCCACAAGCGTAGCAAAAGGAGCAAACAAAGGATCGATTACGGCGTTTCCAAAATGACTTGCAAGCATGGGCTCGGTAACAGCTCTAATAGAATTTGCAACATTTTGTCCACACCGGTCTTTGTTGAATACAAAACTTTTGTTGTTAACATCGTCACTGGGATCCCAATTCACCTCAAAACTTTCGAACGTGTCAAGACTGAATGAACCTTGCTCCCTGACAATTGACTTGACTTCTTCCTCGTAGGGAAAATAGCAAGGCAGATTGAATGAATCCACGTCAGCCTCTTCAACAAGACCCTAAAACTCAAAAATCACAGCTTGTAAGTTGTAACATATACATATATACATATACACATACGTACACACACACACACATATATATTAAAATGTTAAAGAAGCTAAAGGCTGAGAGAGCCCTATTTTTCAATTAACATGGTAACTCTGGTCGGGTATCCTATTGTTTTTGTTATTACTTGAATAAGAAAAGAAAACAAAGTTTACAGATGGAAATGAGAGCCACGTGAATTGTCAAGAGAACTACACCCAACTCATTAACTGAAAACATTACACTTTGCTTAAATAACACACTAAAGCCAAATAACAACCCACTAGAATCATGGTCCAAAGATTGTGCCACGATCATAACAAGAATCAACAAAATAAATAACCGACACCAAAAAATAGGAAAAGTTTGAAACATTCAACAGAAGCAACTTCCACTCCACATCAGCAGTCCTAAACGCATCTTCTAACTGTTTCTATCAGTGCTCTATTTAATTTTTCTGTTCAAATATCAGCAATCCATGCATTAAAGAAAACTTTTAAGTGATGAATAATTAATTTACAGACCTCATTGACCAGTTGAATGAGAGCTTTTGTTAGCAGCTCCCAAAGGCGACAGCAATCTTTGCTAGAGGGATCTGCGATGCTCCTGCCAATAAAAGTAAGAAACATACGTCCTCCAGAAACAATTTCTTCAGAGCGTAAGCTTAAAAATGCTGAGAAATCACGTTGGAACTGCTCCAAAAAAGCTTGACAGACACTGGGAGGGCTCGACTTAGTAATGTAAATATTCCTCTTGTTAGTCTCAAGATTCTCTGGAACCTACACATAAACATATTGACTTAAAAATAAAAATTAAATTAGCACATGAAAGATAAAAGGTGAAAATAATGCGTACCTTGGAGAGCCAGTGAACACTGTAAGAAGAATGCATGAAATTTATGCTCCTGCTTTGAAAAAGCCTCTCGTAAAAGGAACCTGGCATTCCTGCTATGAAACAAGGTCCGAATTTGTCCTTTTTGATCCTTTTATAAAAATCAGGAAGAGACTCGAAGATGCTGTTGAAGTCATTTCCTGGGAGATCACTGAGAAACACTTGAAACTCGGGTAATTTTTTGTTCACTTGATGGTACAGTTTATGAATAGTTTCGATAATTTTAGATATAACCAAGAGAGTATTGGGTCCTGAGGAGCAGCCTAAATCAGCAACGTTAAAATAACCAGTAAAAGAGGAGCTGAACATATCTTTGATGGTTTCCTCCAGGAATGGCCAAGCCTTCGATATCACAGTTCTCTGAGAAAGTAGTATCATAAAAATTAAAGATTAAAGGAATTCAATATAGTTTGTGTCAATAATATAATTAATTACTAATAAGTTCGAAAGCAAATGGACACCTGAATGTCCGAGTTTTTCGCATAACTAGTTTCTCCACGTCCACCATTCATGCAAGGAACACTTACCACAACCATGGCTACTTTCTTAAATTTACTTCTATGCGCCGGATACTGATCATTCGCTGCAACCTTTAGCCTTTTATAGAGAAAAGTCTTCATCAAGTTTTACTGAATTCCTATTAATATTGTCATGTTATTTTCATTAATTAATTTGCATAGATTAATGCGCTATTCGCCTATACAGTAATTTCCGTGGGTGCATTTTGCATATGACCGTTACTACTTCTCTGGCTTTTATGAAATTAGTCTTTTGCTCTTATCCATGCTTTTATTTGCTTTGGTTTTGATTGTACTTTTTTTTAAATCATGCATTGAAATCTTACTTTATGATTAGGGGTGGCTACTACACAAAGACTTGAAATCCTTGGTGATATAGGGTCAAATTAATGCTTGTATCTTTTGTGTGTATTTATTTTAAAAAATTATCATGCAATTAGTAGTTATATTTAATTAAACTACATATATACATGCATTAATTGGGCATGATATCTCTGATTTACTCTAAAATTTCTTGTGGTAGAGTGGATCTCTTTTCGTAGCCCCTCATTGTTTGGCCACCATCTAGACCACCTTTTTTTTTTTTAACCTACAACAACAGATTTTTGTAACCAATTTTTTTATTTAATTTAATTACTGAATAAAATAAATATATTGTGTAACGACCCGACCTGACCTCCACAAGGCGGTCTTACTGATAGAAGCTTAAAAATAAAATAATATTAAATAATAATAATCCTTTGGGTGGTCAACAGGGTCAAAATCGGGTGTGGGGTATTACATATTGTCAATTAAATAACTTTTTAAAAATGACCATAGTAATGAGAAAAAAAGACAAATAAATTAAAAATGACAAAAGTATGTCCAAATAAAAAATAAAATGTATGTCCGAAAAAGAAAAAAGTTTTTTAATGTTTTTTATAAGATTAAAATATTCATATATTTTTTTTTTATGTTTCATGTAGTATATTCTAAATTCCCTATACTTTTCTTTCTCCCCTCATTTCAGGTTGGAGTTCATGTTTTATATCTATTATTTTACCTCTCATGACTAGCATTCTACGTTTCTTGTTACAATGTACACATGTGTTACCCATCATTGCATATTTTATATTAAGTGTTGCAAATTTTCTACTCTTTATTTCATGTATAAATGTCATATTTCATATTATATATTAAGGACATCTTTGAAGTTCAGTGTTTCATGTTCTGAATGTACTCCAAATATTTTCCTTTTTTTGGATTTTGTGTTTGATGTCGATTTTTTCATATATTACGTTCATTGTTACAAGTATGGTGTTTACCACTACGTTTTCTAATTACCCCGAAAAGTTTTACTTTTTTCTCATATTTCATTTTAATGTTTCATGTTTAACGTTTTTGTTTCATATATAACATTCATTATTGCATGTAAAGAGTTCATTTTCATTTTCTAAATGCTCTAAAAAATTACCTTTTTCCCCATTTCATTTCTAGATTTCTTAATTGACATTCATGTTTTATATATAACATTTACAGTTATGTATACAAAGTTCAATGGTTCTTATTTACTCATACTCATGTTAGACATCCAGAGTTGCATGTTTGTCTTTAATTGTTAAATACACCCAAATATTTACCTTTTCCTTTTGTCTTTAATTGTTAAATACGCCCAAATATTTACCTTT